>OX638302.1:16026110-16126754 GCA_951812265.1 Taphrorychus bicolor
CGTATATTATTATTGAAATTTTGCATTTTAAGAATTAAGTGATATTCTTTTTAATACTTACAAACACGACAGAAAATTTTATCTAATTACAGATCATAATCTAATCTTTCTAAGCAAAGAACATTGTTTTAATAGAACATTGTAGAATTCTAGGACATCAGAATGTAACAGTTTTCAGAATTGAATGCTGTCTTGTAAAAATCATTTAATAAAACCTCTGAGCTATTCGCATTTTAATTTATTGCCACAAAAATGCAGAATATCAGAATGTAAGCAAAATAGACGTTACTCTTAATTTTCAAAGTGAAATATTATTTTTACGTTCATACTGTTGGCCGAAACTAAGTTTCACGAACGTTTAATGAAAAATTATAAGCTAAGCACAGAACACACTTTTAATAGAAAAGCATTTTAGAATTCTGGAATATCAGAATGTAAAAATAGAATATATTCTGCATTTTCAGTATTAATTGATATTTTTATATTAACAAACATGACAGAAAATTTTATCTAATTACAGATCATAATCTAATCTTTCTAAGGAAAGAACATTGTTTTAATAGAAGGACGTTGTAGAATTCTAGGATATCAGAATGTAACCGTTTTCCGAATTCAATTAAATGCTGTCTTGTAAAAATCATTTATTAAAATTTATGAGCTATTGGCATTTTAATTTATTGCGACAAGAAATACAGAATATGAGAATTTAAGCAAAATAGACGTTATTCTAAATTTTCAGATTGAAATATTGTTCGTTATTATCGTATATTATTATTGAAATTTTGCATTTTCAGAATTAAGTGATATTCTTTTTAATACTCACAAACACGACAGAAAATTTTATCTAATTACAGATCATAATCTAGTCTTTCTATGCAAAGACCAATGCTTTAATAGAAGGACGTTGTAGAATTCCAGGATATCAGAATGTAACAGTTTTGAGAATTAAATGCTGTCTTGTAAAAATCATTTAATAAAATTTCTGAGCTTTTCGCATTTTAATTTGTCAGCACAATAAATACAAAATATCAGAATGTAAGCAAAATAGACGTTATTGTAAATTTTCAGACTGAAATATTATTTGTACGTCTATACTGTTGGCAGAAACTAACTTTCATAAACGTTTAATGAAAAATTATAAGCTAAGCACAGAACACACTTTAAATAGAAAAGCATTTTAGAATTCTGGAATATCAATATGTAAAAGTAGAATAAATTTTGCATTTTCAGAATTAAGTGATTTTTTTGTATATTAACAAACATGACAGAAAATGTTATCTAATTACAGATCATAATCTAATCTTTCTATGCAAAGAACAATGTTTTAATAGAAGGAGATGTAGTAATTCTAGGATATCAGAATGTAACAGTTTTCAGAATTAAATGCTGTCTTGAAAAAATCATTTAATAAAGTGCCTGAGCTATCGGCATTTTTTAATTTATTGTTAAAAAAAATACAGAATATCACATTGTAAGTGAAATACCATTATCAGATGTGAAATATCAGAAACTAAGTTTCACGAACGTGTAGTGGAAAATTATAAGCTAAGCACAGAACACACTTTTAATAAAAAAGCATTTTCGAATTCTGGAATTTCAGAATGGAAAAATAGAATATATTCTGCATTTTCAGAATTAAGTGATATTTTTATACTCACCCACACAATTACAGATCATAATCTAATCTTTCTAAGCAAAGAACATTGTTTTAATAGAAGGGCGTTGTAGAATTCTAGGATATCAGAATGTAACCGTTTTCAGAATTCAATTAAATGCTGTCTTGTAAAAATCATTTATTAAAATTTCCGAACTATTGGCATTTTAATTTATTGCCACAAAAAATACAGAATATGAGAATTTAAGCAAAATATACGTTATTCTAAATTTTCAGATTGAAATATTGTTCGTTATTATCGTATATTATTATTGAAATTTTGCATTTTCAGAATTAAGTGATTTTTTTTTTATGAACAAACATGACAGAAAATTTTATCTAATTACAGATCTTAATCTAATCTTTCTAAGCAAAGAACATTTTTTAATAGAAGGACGTTGTAGAATTTTAGGATATCAGAATGTAACAGTTTTCAGAATTAAATGCTGTCTTGTAAAAATCATTTAATAAAACCTCTGAGCTATTCGCATTTTAATTTATTGCCACAAAAATGCAGAATATCAGAATGTAAGCAAAATAGACGTTACTCTTAATTTTCAAAGTGAAATATTATTTTTACGTTCATACTGTTGGCCGAAACTAAGTTTCACGAACGTTTAATGAAAAATTATAAGCTAAGCACAGAACACACTTTTAATAGAAAAGCATTTTAGAATTCTGGACTATCAGAATGTAAAAATAGAATATATTCTGCATTTTCAGTATTAATTGATATTTTTATATTAACAAACATGACAGAAAATTTTATCTAATTACAGATCATAATCTAATCTTTCTAAGGAAAGAACATTGTTTTAATAGAAGGACGTTGTAGAATTCTAGGATATCAGAATGTAACCGTTTTCACAATTCAATTAAATGCTGTCTTGTAAAAATCATTTATTAAAATTTCTGAACTATTGGCATTTTAATTTATTGCCACAAAAAGTACAGAATATGAGAATTTAAGCAAAATAGACGTTATTTTAAATTTTCAGATTGAAATATTGTTCGTTATTATCGTATATTATTATTGAAATTTTGCATTTTCAGAATTAAGTGATATTTTTTTTTATATTTACAAACATGACAGAAAATTTTATCTAATTACAGATCATAATCTAATCTTTCTATGCAAAAAACAATATTTTAATAGAAGGACGTTGTAGAATTCTAGGATATCAGAATGTAACAGTTTTCAGAATTAACTGCTGTCTTGTAAAAATCATTTAATAAAACCTCTGAGCTATTCGCATTTTAATTTATTGCCACAAAAATACAGAATATCAGAATGTAAGCAAAATAGACGTTATTCTTAATTTTCAGAGTGAAATATTATTTTTACGTTCATACTGTTAGCAGAAACTAAGTTTCACGAACGTTTAATGAAAAATTATAAGCTAAGCACAGAACACACTTTTAATAGAAAAGCATTTTAGAATTCTGGAATATCAGAATGTAAAAATAGAATATATTCTGCATTTTCAGAATTAAGTGATATTTTTATATTAACAAACATGACAGAAAATTTTATCTAATTACAGATCATAATCTAATCTTTCTAAGCAAAGAACATTGTTTTAATAGAACATTGTAGTATTTTAGGATATCAGAATGTAACAGTTTTCAGAATTAAATGCTGTCTTGTAAAAATCATTTAATAAAATTTCTGAGCTATTCGCATTTTAATTTATTACCACAACAAATACTCAATATCAGAATGTAAGCAAAATAGATGTTATTGGTCTGAGTAAAATAGAAAATATTCTGCATGTTCAGAATTAAATACTAACTTTTAAGCAATTCCTCATAATATTTGTGAAGTATTCGCATTCTATTTTATTAGTAAAAACTTAAAAAAATCGGAATGTAACGAAAATGCATATTCTACATTTTCAGAATTCAATGCCATTTTTACGTCCGTAGTGATTACAGAAATATGAATTTTCTGAATAGCTCAGAATGTTATTTTGGTAGAATTCTATATTTTCAGATTCAAATGCTTTGATACTCTCCTAATAACATTTATGAGCTATTCTTATTCTGTTTTATTGATAGCACCTTCTAGATTATTAGAATGTATCTCACACATGTTTCTCTAAAAAAAAAAGGTAAAGCGTTTTCTTATATATAGAAAGTTTCTTTAGAATGGAATCTATATTGCAAAGAATTTGTAGACTTTTTAGAATTTAAATACTACACAGACTGTAATGCAGAATCGCGTGACAAATGGTTTACAGTAATCGGAATGTAAGAGCACAGAAATGTCTTACAAAGTAATGAATTATGAATTATTTTCTGGTCTGAACTGATTGGTAAATCATATATAACTGGAAAAATAATGTAGATTTTTCAGAATGAATATCAGTTTCACAGAATGCAATGTTTGGACTAAGGTGACACCAGGCACTTTTAGACTTATATATAGATAGTATTCTAGAATGTCCATTTTATTGGAAAGAAAGTCCAGAATGTAATACGACAGATACAAAATTTATGTCAGAATAAAAAATGTAGTGTCAGGACGTAAATTAATGATTAGGATATAAGTTTCGTAATATAGAATAATGCAATGTAAAAATTAAGTTCGGATTTTCAGAATGTCATGTGAACTCGATTGGAGCGTATTTTATTTAGAAAATAATTTCGGAATGTTTCAGAGGCTCAGAATACACCAGGAATGCTAGATTCAGAATTTACGAACAATGAGATAATACAAAGTTTATAAAATCTTCCGTCAGAACTGTCGGAACTGTAGAATCTCATAATTTCTGATTGGATTTCTACATTTTCAGAAAATAATACAGAATTATTTACAAAACTGACCTTCATAGAGGCATACACACTTCAACTACTAAAATAAGTTATAAAATGTTTTCTCGGTTTTTGAAGCTGTAGCCCAGTGGTATTTCTTCCCGACGCTTCGTCTACAACTGCGGCGAACATTACCAAAAGCGATCACGCAATGGGCAAAGTGATCTCTCCTAGGGATTATACTTTCTCTAGGTAGTTTCCAAGACTGTTGCAGTTTAGACTACCGTGGTTCCAGTGCAAGCTCAACTAGGCAATAATGATTCTATAGTAGAGAGCACGACGAAGAGCTCTAATGTACATATAGAAAAATCTATTGTTTCACAATTATCACGATATAACAAATTAGTTAATCTTTGTGAGTGATCTGATGTAGCTATCTCTTTTCCAGGAGTATACACCGAAGAGGTTACCAGAGACGCACGCGAAGGTGACGACGTGCGATTGGAATGCCGCTTTCCGCCCCCCTCGATGAGCTCTCCCTCCTACTACTGGATCAGACAGTCCAAAACTGGCCACGACAATGTGGCCATCAAGGAAACACCCTTCGACCTCAATTACAAGTAAGTCGCGGACCTAGATTCTGATTCTCAACGATGGGCTTTTATCGCCATTAGCCGGAAAGGGGATTTGTTAGCGCGAAAGCCCTAAACGTGGCTTTTGATTTTATGTAGGTCAGAGGCAAATTAAGTGAAAATTGTTTAATTAAAAGTCGAAGTTTTGGGTGCAAGGGAAAATCTGCTCTTGGCAGGCGAACTCTAAAGTACGATTTGACCATTATGAGTCTGTTGGTGACGTTGAGCAAACACGTTCTTTATAGAAAGCTGCGACTCTTAATTGCGTGTGTGCTGTCCCCAAATGCATTAGGCTTCAAAGCATTTTATATTGCAGCTGTGCCACAAAGGAACGTATAGAGAGGGTTTTCACGTACGTCATCACAGTCTACATAATAAAGTAGGGAAAAAAATAATTAATAGGATAAGAGAGGCGCAGATACCAAGCCGAGCGAATCCTAGTCCTTTGATAAAGGAGGAATTTTTACCTCGGGGAAACGTGCCCTGGAATCTAACGAGGAAGCCATGGAAGGTGGAATTAATTGATATTTTTCGGGATAGAGACGCACTGTGCTTTATCATCGGATTGCAGTTAAACGCTAAATGGAAGTAATTGTAGACAACCATGGAATTTCGTGTTTACATAACACCCTAATTGGCCCGGGGTAATTTTAAAGGGGCCGCGCCCCTTAAAGGGTTAAATTATTCACTCTAGAACTGGCCCAAGCCAATTCGGCTCTGTCACTCCCAACTTAACTTTTGTGTCTATACAACACAACTACCTTTAACGGAAAATCAGTACTCCAAGGAATTGGTTGTAAACTAGTTTGCTGTCTAAGGGAAAATTCAATTTGTTGCTGCTGTTTGCCAATTAGACTGCTCTTAAAAGAAGAGAAAAATAAATTTGTTTTACCTTTCCTCAGAGCGGCAATAATTTCACTTTGAAGATCCCGAACACCGACGTTATCATTTAATATTTTCCTATAGATATCTGCTACTACGTTCGGGCTTCACGCATAATGGCAAATCGCCGCCATTGTTGATCCATTATCCGGAGCTCCTCCAGTTAATTAGCATCCTGGGCTTGATGGCAATTAAGATTTACCCGTGTTTTTGATTATTTATGACCAGGCAATTTACCTGGTGCGAACGCCGCTTAGTTATTACGAGTTTCCTTTCGAAAAACCGCACGTTCCTTGTCTTACTTCTTCTTCTTCACCCTTCAGTAGCTTACGTGCTTAAAGGGAGGAAAACTTGTAAGTGTAACCCTGTTTTTCATCAATATCATCAATAATATCAATTTTTAGAATAAATTTAACAATAAATTTATCTTACCTGAAACAAACTATACAATCGAAGTTGACTTGACTAACGTAAGCCGAGTTCGGTAATTCCATCCGAGCACTCCGGGCACACACCATCTCCCAAACTCTTAACAAGCTAAAGTGAGATAGACTGATATCCCGAGCGCTCGGGCTGTAGTTACCCAACTCATCTTTTATGTGAGGTGTGAGGTTTTGTTAAAACACAGTCATGGGGATATAAATTGAAACGCACTACTTTAGAGTTTAGTTGTTTCTTATCCGAACTAATCTAACCAAAGGATCCTTCATAGAAAAACAATTCTATTCTTTAACTGACCTGATCAAAGAAAAACATAACTGAACTAACCTAACCAAAAAAAACTTGAACTGAACTAACCTGAACTAACCTCAATTAACCTGAACCAACCTGATTTAACCTAAACTAACCTAATCAAAGGAAAAACATAACTGAACTAAGCTGAACTAGCCTGAACTAACCTGAACCAACCTAAACTAACCTGAACTAACCTAACCAAAAGATTTCTCACTGAAAAATAAAGCGGTCCTAACAGGCCGCTTGGCCCCTTATAGCGACATAGGCCTGTATGGCCAAAGCGGCCTTAACGGGCCGCTTTTTCTTTAGCTAATCTGATCAAAGGAAAAATATAATTTTTAACATATTTATCCGTCTTGCAAAATGCAATTTACTGCAAAAAAACACATAGCCAACGAAACGTTTGGTTTTCGTCTTAAACATGGCGTCTCATCATTTTTTGTAACAGCTGTCAATTTAGCGGAGAATTGCGCGCGCGCATTCCATGGTCTACCTATTCAAAGGTCTTCACATAACCTCACAGCTCACATTACGTTAGTCAAATCAACTTCAATTGTATAGTTTGTTTGAGGTAAGCGAAATTTATTATTATATTTATTCTAATAATCGATATTATTATAAATGTTTTCAAGTTCTACCACCACCTATAATTTTCTAAATTGTCTATTTTATTAATTCTTAAGGAAAATTTTCGAAAAAAATGAGTAAGAACGACTTCCTTCAAGTGTACCAGGGCCGGCTTGACAAAAACATTTGTGTGTCTCAGTTCTCTCTTCTGAGAGAATGATTGACAAAATTCCATGGGCTCAGAAGTCTTTAAGTTTAGAAGGTCACATATAGTTCAGAAGGTTATATACACCTAATTTGAGAAAGTACCAGTATTGACAGGACTTTTGAAATTTTACCCGAATTAGTGATTTTTGCAAATATTCATAATTTCTTCAGGTTCTTTTTCAATTTCTTTTATAATCACAGAAGTTTATTGTAACTCACCCTCCTCTTCAACAGTAACAATTTGTTTTTTCTTCTTTTTTTTCTTTCTTCTTGGACCACTTATCTGGTGGTATTCTGTACTTCATCTGATAGCTCTTCGATAGTATAAGTTGGATTATCTTCCACAGTAACAGGATTGAGTTTTTTTTGCCTCACAGTATTTATTTAAAAAAAATCAAATTTTTTTATCTGAGGCCAAAAGTCATCACCCCAAAAATCCAAGTCTAAATCAATGTCACTCCCACTGTCAAAAGTGTCACGTCACCATCTGCATCATAAACTTAAGATTAGAAAGAAATAGATATCAAATGAAAAAAGATAGAGCTAACACTACCTCCACAAACTTTTGTTCCTTCATCCTTTTGACATTTCATAGCCAAATAGATAACTTTTTTATTTTTTACATTGACACCTAATTCTTGTTCTCTTGAGATGATAGTAGAACTGGTGGAGAATATAGTGCAACTCTCATGTGAAACGATATTTACCATAAGAAAAGACAATTCTTTACGCTGCGCCGAATAGCCGGCAACCAGCAATACCTCAGTTCGGCACTTGCATCAAGCGAGGGCGCTGCGGCTGCGAGCTGCGAGTGCGAACTCGAGACAACTGACAATTCCAAAGAAGTCCGGTTTGATTTACGGTAGTCCCGTAAAATCCGATTTTCCTACTCGCGTGCACGAAAGTTTACTTTTCCGCATGCATTTGAGTGCGAAAAGTTGTACTTTTCCGCACTACTATTTAGAGGAATTTAAAGTGAATTATGTGGAATTTTTGGATTTATCAGTCATTTTTCCTAAAAGGAAAAGATTTAGTGAAAAAGTATAAAAAAAGTGTAAAAGAAAGTGTAAAAAACTGTAAAAGAAAGTAAAAAAGATATAATCAAACATAGAAAAAAAAATGTAAAAAAGTAAGTAACCTAAGCTGGTAATATTTGGATAAATCTGGCAACATTTTCGGCCAAGTTTTGGGCCCAAATTCTCTATACTCGAATAGTCGAATAGCGCTTTTTGTTGTTTTTTATTTAACATTGACGTTATTATAACTTAACGTCGTTTTGACGTCACAAAATAATGTCATTTTGTCGTAAAAAGGTAACGTTACTTTGACGTTGCAAAATGAGGTTATCCCTCTGTAGTGACTTACGCCCGTCATTGTGACGTTGTTGTGACGTCACAGGGTCTATAGCGAAAATTTCTTGATCAGTTTTTCTGAAAAAGAAATCACTTTTTATACTTGTATTTTGCTAGAAAAACAATTTTTCCTTACTGATTTTGTAGCAGAACTTGAAATTTTGGGCCAAAAATTGAGTTCCTTTAAAATTGGAAAAAGAAAAGTGGTTTCTATTTTTTCAAGGCTTTTTTGAATTAATCATAAAGTTTGTTTTTTATAGTTTTGAATTAAAAGCTGATTTTTTTTAAATAACGGTGACTATTCTGATCAATTTTGTCATAAGAAATTACATTTTTTAATAAGTTTTTTCAAATAGCGAATTTTTGTCCCAGTAAGTTATTACAAGAAAAAAACGAGATTTTGTCAATAAATTTGAAAAAAAACTTGAGTTTTTAGTCCACAAATTGAGTTTCATTAAAATTTACAAAGTTACGAAACAATTTTTGTTTCCTTTCTACTAAACGAAAATGTAGATTCTTTAATTTGGACGAAAAACTTGTTCTTTTGATTTAAAGCTTTGTGAGGTCAAGGTTAGTCAAAGTTAGTCTAAAAATGAAGAATATTTAAAATCGCAAAAAAAAAGATTTTTGTGGTTTTGGGAAGATTTTGTTCTTTTTTGAACTAAAAGCAATATACAAAAAACTGGATCTTGTGATTGACTGAGTTGTGACGGTTTTAACCAATAATAACAATAAAAAAATTAATAAAAACTATTTTTTTTAATTAACTGACTATTTTTATAGATTTTGGCCCAAAAAATTATTTTTTTCAAAAAGTGCATTTTTGTCCAGTACCGATTTTATAAAAAAAAAACGAGGTTTTTTTTTGGTGCAAAACCTGCGAAAAAAAAATGCGTTTTAGTCATTACAAAACGTTTTTTGGGGGTTTTCTTTTTAACTAAACTAAAATGTAGTTTTTTTTGCTTTTGAACCAAAGTTTTATTTTTTATAGAATGCTTTGTGAAGGTTTTGCCCAAAAAGTTAATTTTTGAATGATTTTGCAAAAGATCGCGAACGAAAAAGTGAATTTTTCTTTCACCTGATATCATACGTCAAATATGTCGAAATCGCGAATCGCCAACTGATATGCTCTGCAGATGAAATTACGTCATGGATACCTTAAAAATGGCGGACTTCCGGCCAAAAAACGGGACCATTTTTTGGGAAATATTTGGCATTTATTTGCTCTGTATATATTCTAGATCACTTTGTCCCTAATAATAAATTGAATATTCGTTTTTACTTTCTTTTCGAGTTACTTAAAATTACAAAAAGTTATAATATACATACAATATAGTTTGCAATAAGTGAAGTTTGATAATATATTAAAAAACCGTAGATGTAATGTTGAAAAGAGTAGAACAGTAGCTAGGTAGCAAGGTATTTTGTCTGCGATTTTTGTTTGTTTCGTATATTTTTTTCTTCTGTGATCTAAATTGGACTTTTTTTCGACTCCTTGTGACCTAAAATTAAACTTTTCTAAAGAATAAACTATAAGTGCAATGTAAATTTAATTGATTTGCATCGGGACTCTTTTAATTAGTGATTCCTGATTTTTCTAGTTTTTCTCTTCACACAAACAGAAATTTGTTTTAGAAAAGTTTTAGGCTAAAAATTTAAAATATTTTTAATTTGTCCCTCTACCTACGTCTCTTGGCCTTATTTTTTTACACATTTTTCTTTTTTTAACTTTTGTAGTTTTTTACTTTAATTTTGGCAGTTTTGATCCAAGATTGGACTTTTCCAACGACTGAACACTTCTCATTTAAATCAATCCGAGTCAATTTCCATTGAGACAATTTTGGTTCAAAATGTGTTTTTTTTTACGATTAATGATTCCCGACTTTTCATACGATATTAGCACTTGTTAAGTAAGGCAAAAATAAATTTTTATTGAAAAAAATTATGATTCGAAAAACTACCTAAAATTAGAAGTATTTTAAATTAATTTCAGTAACTATCTGGCTCATTAGGACACAGTTTTTCCTATAATTTTCTAATTATTTGAAATGTTTGTCACTTTCAATGCCTTTCACAGTTTTTTTGTTTATTTTTTTTACTTATTGTTTTGTATTGTTCATATTTTCCAATTCTTATTTTTTGTCATGTTTTTTTCAAATTTTTGATTTCATACATTTTAATTAGACTCTATTGAATTTTTACCCTTGAATGCGGAAGTTCTGACCTAAAGTTGAGTTTTTCTAACGAGTGAACAATTTTCATGTAAATGGTTTTGCATTGAAATAATTTTTACTCCAAAACTGTGTTTTCAAAATTAATGATACTGAATAGGAGCAGGTTTACGGGTATAGGACTAAATAAAACCAGATCTCTTTTAAAAAATTGCCGACGTTTCGATTGTGTATTACAATCTTCTTCAGGGCTTTTTTCGAAGAAGATTGTGATACATAATCGAAACGTCGGCAATTTTTTAAAAGAAAGCTGGTTTTATTTATTATTATACCTGTAAACTTGCTCCTATTCATTGACAACAAGGACTTTAACTACACACAATGATTAATGATATTTTTTAGAAACTCTTTTGACAAGGTTTTTAAAGTTTTTCTTAAATGATTTTGGCCCAAGCCCAAAATTAGAAATATTTTGAATGTGCGCCTCTACGTACCTTTTTTTCTATATAATTTCCTGATTTTTCTAGGTGCTTTTATAGTTTTAATTTTTGTATTGTTCTTTTATTCTTTATATTTTTCTATTCTTGTGTTTCTCATGCTTTGTTGATTTTTTTTACCGATCTAAAGGACACTTTTTATTGTGTTTTTATTCCTTTTCCAAGTTTTTTTGACCTATTTGTCCAACGAGGAAACAATTGTAATGTAAATTGATCTCCACTGAGACAATTTTGGCAGAAATTGCTGCTTTTTAACGATTAATTATCGGTTTCATATTTTTCTAATTTTCTTTGTGGAGTTTTGGCCTGAAATAAAAATTTATAACGGAAAAAGACTTTCTTTGATTTAGGCAAAAGTCGATTTTTATTGAAAGAATTTTGGTGCGAAAAAGGAGCATTTTGCAAATTTTTACACCATTTTGGCTGCCTCTTTCCGTCGTTTGCGTCATCGATATGTGGAGCAAAGATTTGGCAAAATTAACAAGGTTTTAGTATTTTATAGTTAAGGAACATCTGACAAGAATTACTAAAAATATTAAAACATTATTATTTATTTATTTTTTTTTGATAACACATTCAGATAACTCACTCGCTTCTAATGAGGCATGTCATGTCAACATCAGTTACTGTCATTACTGTCAATCACAAAACTGGTTCCGGGTCGAGTAACTAGAGCAGAATAGAATCACTTAACCGAACGTCGCGTTACAGAAGTATTTTTAATTTCTCCTTCTAACTACTTACCTCGTTTGGACATATATTTTTCTAAAATTTCTGGTCAATCCAGCTACTTTTTTTAGTGCTTTTCGTTGTTTTTCATAAAAAATTTGAATTTGTTGTTTTTTTAAGGTACATAATTTTCTATACTATTTTTTTTGTTATTTTGTCTGCAATTTTTCTTTTTTTGTATATATTTTTTTCAGTGATCTAAATTGGATTTTTTTAGAGTGTTTGTGACCTAAAATTAAACTTTTCCAAGGAACTACTTTAAACCAAAACGTTTGTTTTTTTTTAATTATTAATTCACGATTTTTTAAGTTTTTGATACGGTTTGTTGAGAGAATTTTTTAAAAAAAGTCTGTTTTAGAAAAGTTTTAGACGATTTTGGTCTAGAAATTAAAAATATTTTAAATTTATCCCTCTACCTACATCTCCTGGCCTTATTTTTTTATAACTTACACATTTTTCAACTTTTCTAAACTTTTGTAGTTATTTTCTTGTTATTGTTGTGTTATTCTTCATAAATCTCTATTTTAATTATTGTTTAGTTGAATTTTGTGTTCTTTTATACTTTTTTTTTCATCGATCCAAATTGCACTTTGCATTGTTTTCATTCCTTCGTGGTAGTTTTAAACCCATGGTTGGACTTTTTCAACGACTCAACACTTCTTCTCATTTAAAACAATTTCCATTGAGACAATTTTGGATCAAAATATGTTTTTTACGATTAATGGTTTCCGATTTTTCATACGGTATTAGCACTTGTTAGAAAAGACAAAAATCTGTTTTTATTGATAAAACTATGAATCGAGAACTACTTAAAATTAGAAGTGTTTTAAATTAATTCCTGGAACTATCTGGGTCATTAGGACATAGTTTTTCCTATAATTTTCTAATTATTGCAGATTTTTTTTTTCACTTTCGATGCCTTTCGCAGTTTTTTGTTTTTTTCTTTTTACTTCCTATTTGTCGTTTATTGTTCAGATTTTTGTTTTCTTACATTTTAGTTGGATAGTTGGACTATTGAATTTGTATCCTTGAATACGGTAGTTTTGATCTAAAGTTGAGTTTTCCCAACTAGTGAACAATTTTCATGTAAATTGTTTTGCATTGAAATAATTTTTACTCCAAAACTGTGTTTTTTAAATTAATGATACTGAATAGGAGCAGGTTTACGGGTATGGGACTAAATAAAACCAGCTCTCTTTTAAAAAATTGCCGACTTTTCGATTGTGCATTACAATCTTCTTAAGGGCTTTTTTTTTAATCGGAACTACTTTAAACCAAAACATTTTTTTTTTTTTAATTAATAATTCCTGATATTTTAAGTTTTTGATACGGTTTATTGAGAGAATTTTTGTTCAAAAAGAAGTTTGTTTTAGAAGAGTTTTAGACGATTTTGGTCTAGAAATTAAAAATATTTTAAATTTGTCCCTCTACCTACATCTCTTGGCCTTATTTTTTTTTAACTTACACATTTTTTTACTTTTCTTAACTTTTGTAGTTTTTTCTTTTTATTCTTGCTTTATTCTTCATAAATCTCTACTTTCATTATTGTTTAGTTGAATTTTGTGGTCTTTTATACTTTCTTTTATCATTGATCCAAATTGCACTTTGCATTGTTTTCATTCCTTCCGGGTAGTTTTAACCCAAGATTGGACTTTTTCAGCGACTGAACACTTCTCATTTAAAACAATTTCCATTAAGACAATTTTGGTCCAAAATGTGTTTTTTACGATTAATGATTCCCGATTTTTCATTCGGTATTAGCACTTTTCTAGAAAAGCACACTTTTAGAGCACACTTCTAGAAAAGACAAAAATCAATTTTTATTGGAAAAACTATGAATCGAAAACTACCTAAAATTAGAAGTGTTTTAAATTAATTCCTGCAACTATCTGGGTCATTAGGACATAGTTTATCCTATAATTTTTTAATTATTGCAGAATTTTTTTACTTCTTATTGGTCCTTTACTGTTCATATTTTCCAATTCTTATTTTTTGTCATATTTTGTACAAATTTTAGTTGGACTAGGGAATTTGTATCCTTGAATACGGTAGTTTTGACCTAAAGTTCAGTTTTGCCAACTAGTGAACAATTTTCATGTAAATTGTTTTCTTGAATTGTTCATTGAAATAATGTTTACTTTAAAATTGTGTTTTTTAAATTAATGATACTTTTTTTTCTCAAGTTTGTTTTTACTGTTTGATTTGAGTTTGTCAAAAATCCGTTTTTATTGAGAAACCTTTATTTGGCAAAAGAAGCTCTTTTAGCAAGGTTTTATTTTTTTTTTGGGCTAAACCCACAGTTAGAAATATTTTAAATGTGTGCCTCTACGTACCTCTTTTTTCTTTCTATATAATCTTCTGATTTTTCTAGGTGCTTTTATAGTTTCATACGGTTTATTGAGAGAATTTTTGTTCAAAAAGAAGTTTGTTTTAGAAAAGTTTTAGACGATTTTGGTCTAGAAATTGAAAATAATTTATATTTGTTGCTCCACCTACTTACTCTTTGCCACTTACAGATTTTTCTACTTTTCTTAACTTTTGTAGTTTTTTTTTTATTGTTTTTTTATTCTTCAAAATTCTCTATTTCATTATTTATTTTGTTCATTTGATTTTTGTGTTCTTTATTCCTTTTTTTTATCGATTGAAATGCATTGTTTTCATTCGTTCGAGGTAGTTTTGACCCAAGATTGGACTTTTCCAACGACTCAATACCTACTTCTCATTTAAATCAATTTCCATTGAGACGATTTTGGTCAAAAATGTCTTTTTTACGATTAATGATTCCCGATTTTTTTATAGAAAAGACAAAAATCTATTTTTATTGAAAAAATTTTGAATCGAAAAGCTACCTAAAATTAAGTAGAAGTATTTTAAATTAATTCCTATAACTATCTGGCTCATTAGAACATAGTTTCTCATATACTTTTCTAATTTCAATTTTCAAAGTTTTGTCTTGAGAAAGAGCAGCGAGAGAAAGGCATTGACTTTCACAGTTTTTTGTTTATTTTTTTTTACTTATTGTTCATATTTTCCAATTCTTATTTTTTTGTCATATTTTTTTCAAATTTTTGTTTTCATACGTTTTAGTTGAGTTTTTAAAACGAGTTAACAATTTTCATGTAAATTGTTTTGCATTGAAATAATTTTTACTCCAAAACTGTGTTTTTTAAATTAATGAAACTGTTTTTAATTTTTTTTTTACGTCAAAAATCCGTTTTTATTGAGAAGACCTTTGTTTGCCAAAAGAAGCATTTGTAGCAAGGTTTTTAAAAAATTTTTTAATTGATTTTGGCCCAAGCCCAAAATTAGAAACATTTTAAATGTGTGCCTCTACGTACCTCTTTTTTCTTTCTATATAATTTCCTGATTTTCCTACGTGCTTTTATAGTTTTAATTTTTTTGTTGTTCTTCTATTCTTCATATTTTTATATTCTTATGTTTCTCTCATTCTTCTTTTCTTTTTGGAGTTTTGGCCCGAAATAGAAGTTTTATAACAAAAAAAGACTTTCTTTGAGCAATTTTTTTTTCTCTTGTTTTCTATAATTTCCTGACTTTTTGGAAAGTTTCCTAAGAAGTTTTAATTTTTGATTTCCTTGGTCATTTTTGATTTAAATTATTTATTTCTTTGTTCCCTCATTCCTCCTGTTTACTGTTTTCGCTGTTTAAAGACAAGTCAATACTGCATTTACTATATAGTAATTTATGTTTATGAATTATTAATGTTTTTACGGATAGTTCTTACTTCATACTTTGGGAATTATATAAAAGTCCAAAATCCCCAGTCTAGCTCAAAAAACATTACAAAAACTTTTTTTAATCTTCTTGATTACCCAGAGGTCACTGATATTACCCGCGGGCTACTAGCAAACCCAAAATTAAACGTTTCATCGCCCACTTCCGCCAAAAGTCAAAGATGTTTAATGATGAATGCGTATTTTTAGGTCACTAAACCATGGAGTTTATGGCGTTTTTGGTCATTTCTCATATGCCCCTGACATGGCGAATTTGGCGGTGAGGATGGGCCTGCAGGCCGGTCAACCGTAAAAGGGTTTTTCACCAAGATTCAGTCTTTGCTTCTCCAACCATCTGCTTATCGCTTTATAAAATCCCAAACTTGTTTAGAGTTATTTAACTTCTTGATTTCTCCTCTTATTTAGGGTTATTTAGATGTAAGTTCTCCTTCTCTTTTAATGTCTTATTTTGTCTGTTACATTTGATAAGTTTTATTTTTTATATACTAACTTTTTATTAATTCCATCACCCTTTCAGAGTTACTGAAAGGCAACAGTATGTATAAAGATACATTCTGAGCAAAAAAAGGCCTTCAATGAGAGGCGCATACACAACGATTGCAGTCTACCCTTGCAGCTAGACATAAGCCCTTTGTCGAAACTAGTTTGTATTCAGCAACGTGATAACTTAGAGACGTCCGGTATTTGATATTCCTTAAAACAATACCACACCGAGACATCTTCGCTGAATTTTTATTAAAATCCCGCCGAGATTTTCATGTTTTCGTAATATACTGTCACGTTCGCTGTCCATTGTGCCGTCCGACGTGAGAATACTTAATGTCGTCCTCGCCTGAGTTATATCCGAAGAAAATGGAATTTACTTTATCTGCGGTAACTGCTTTCAGATTGAACTATCACGTGGACGAGGGCATTTACGACCTGCTCATCAGCAACGTGTCCTACGACCGGGACGATGGAAAGTTCGAGTGCAAGGTCAAGGCCGGAGGCTCTGGACAGAACCTTCACACCCAGAGCTACGCCCTGACTGTACTGGCACCGCCCCAACAACCCCAAATCGCTCCCGGATCCAGGGTGACCGTCACCGAAGGCAAACGGCAAGAATTGACGTGCAGTTCTGTGGGGGGATCTCCTGACCCCGAAGTCAAATGGTACAAAGAAGGTAAGACCACCAAATATTTTATTGTCCTCACATCCTCAAATTTTATCTTTGCTGGTCAAAATAGTTGGAACGACCGATCTAAAGCCCATTTTTTTGCAAACTTATAGGCGGAGCATTGAATTGAATTTGACACAACAATATCCCATTTGTTTTGTAATCCTTCAAAAATTTTGTAAAATTTTCCCAAGCCGCCACTGAAATATTTGAGCGTTTCCATAATTTTGAAAAATACCTTATAACTCGCTGAGCAATCTCAGACTTACACTACAAGACTCGGAGCTGAGAAACTCTGAGTACCTTCTTCCTCACCAGTCAGAATTTCCATTTTCTTCTCTTTGTCACCCTTCTTCTTTCTAATAATTATTCTCTTCTGTTTCTTAGATTCTTCTCGTTCAAAAACTGTTATTTGTTGAACATCCTTGGGTAATTCTAGAATTTGATATTCTGGCTCTTTAGGTTTTTCTTCAACAACAACTATAGTAATGGGCTCTTTTCAGCCTCCTTTACTGTAATAGATTCTTCTTTGACGTCCTTTTTCTTTTTTAGAATCATTTTTCAATTCTTTTCGTAAGAACATCTTTCTCAACAATAACGGTTTCTTGTGTTTCCTCAGGAGCATATTTTTCCTCTCTATCACTTTTCTAATTTCTTTATTACTAGTTTTTTTGTAGGTATTTATTTTTGTATTACAGTTATTGTTGCTTTTATTTGCTGCGAAAGTGCTTCAGCGAGTAATTCAGGCGATTTAGGTATTTTTCCCCCCTCTAAGTAACGAACAAAATACCAACACAAAATTTACTGTTATTTAAAGTTGTTTGCCTTCATCGTCTATAGTAACTATTACTGCCTTCTCGTCTACTCGCATTTTTTTCAAATTTTTTTTACTAATTGTTATCTGTGAGCAAGGAATTTATATTTATTTTTCTCAATTTATATTATTCTTTGTCACGTTTCGTTCAAATTGTCTTTAAAAATTGTTTTTTCATTTATCTGACTTTTCATCGAGGGATTATTCTTTTTAGGCAATTAAAAGAATTGAAGGTAAAATTTTACTTTTCCAGCAAATGAACAACTGTAATGGGTTCTGATTTGTAATGAGACAATTTTGGCCCAAAACTGTGGTTTTTGTTTTTTAAGATTAATGATTCCTGATTTTTAAGTTGTTTTATATGGTTTCGGCCCGAAAGAGAACTTTTACAACTCGAGCCAAAAGTCGATTTTTATTGCAAGAATTTTGTTCCGAACTAACCTGCATCTTCTTTGCGAATTTTTGAAAGTCTGTTTAAAAATTATAAATATTTTAAATTTGTGATTGTAACTAATTACCTCTTTTGGACATATTTGTTTCTAGAATTTCTTCAGATTCCAGATGTTTTTCTTCCGATGCTTTTCGACCTTTCTCATTTAAATTTTGAATTTTCTATTGTTCTTTTATTGTTCGTGGCTTTCCTTATCTTATTCTTTTTCACGTTTTCTGCAATTTTTTGTATTCATAATTTTTTTTTAATTGATCTAAACTGGACTTTATATAAGATTTTCATTCTTTCGATGCAGTTTGTACTCAATATTACACTTTTAAATAGAATAAACTATAAATCGACTTGCCTTGAGGAAGTTCTTCTGGCCCAAAACTCTGTTTTCTTAAATTAATGATTCCTGATTTTTTAAGTTGTTTTATATGGTTTTGGCCCGAAAGAGTACTTTTACAACTCGAGCCAAAAGTCGATTTTTATTGCAAGAATTTTGTTCCGAACTAACCTGCATCTTTTTTGCGAATTTTTGAAAGTCTGTTTAAAAATTATAAATATTTCAAATTTGTGATTGTAACTAATTACGTCTTTTGGACATATTTATTTCTAGAATTTCTTCCTATTCCAGATGTTATTCTTCCGATGCTTTTTGACCTTTTTCATTTAAATTTTGAATTTTCTAGTGTTCTTTTATTGTTCCTGGCTTTCCTTATCTTATTCTTTTTCACGTTTTCTGCAATTTTTTGTATTCATAATTTTTTTTCATTGATCTAAACTGGACTTTATATAAGATTTTCATTCTTTCGATGCAATTTTGACTCAATATTACACTTTTAAATAGAATAAACTATAAATCGATTTGCCTTGAGGAAGTTATTCTGGCCCAAAACTCTGTTTTTTTAAATTAATGATTCCTGATTTTTTAAGTTGTTTTATATGGTTTTGGCCCGAAAGAGAACTTTTACAACTCGAGCCAAAAGTCGATTTTTATTGCAAGAATTTTGTTCCGAACTAACCTGCATCTTTTTTGCGAATTTTTGAAAGTCTGTTTAAAAATTATAAATATTTTAAATTTGTGATTGTAACTAATTACCTCTTTTGGACATATTTGTTTCTAGAATTTCTTCCTATTCCAGATGTTTTTCTTCCGATGCTTTTCGACCTTTCTCATTTAAATTTTGAATTTTCTATTGTTCTTTTATTGTTCCTGGCTTTCCTTATCTTATTCTTTTTCACGTTTTCTACAATTTTTTGTATTCATAATTTTTTTTCATTGATCTAAACTGGACTTTATATAAGATTTTTATTCTTTCGATGCAACTTTGACTCAATATTACACTTTTAAATAGAATAAACTATAAGTCGACTTGCTTTGATGAAGTTATTCTGGCCCAAAACTCTGTTTTTTAAATTAATGATTTCTGATTTTTCAAGTTTGTTTATACGGTTTGGTCCGAAATTAAACTTTTTTAAAGAGTCAAAAATCTATTTTTTATTTGAAAAGGAATTAGTTTTAGAAAGTTTTAGATTATTTTGGCCCAAATTTATTTTTTTACCTCTTTTTTTTGGACTTATTTTTATTATAATTTTCAGATTTTACCACTTTTCTTAACTGTATAGTTTTTATTTGTACTCCTGTAGGTTTTTTTCTTTCTTATTGTCCTTTTATTATTCATATTTTCTCTATTCTCATAATTCGTCCTGTTTCATAAAATTTTTCGTTCTTTAATTTTTTATCGATCTAAATTGCATTGATTTTCACCCTTTCAAAGTAATTTTGGTCCAAAGCTTCTTTTTTTTACAATAATTATTGATTGTTGATAATTTATTTTTTTTTAGAATATTGGTCCAATTTAGAACTTCTCCAATGAATCAGAAATCTGTTTTTATTTAAAAAATTATGTTTTGATAAGAAACCTCTCTTAACAAATTTTTGAAAACTTTTAGATGTTTTATTTAACTTAAAATTAAAACATAATAAATTTATGCTTATAACTGTCTCCCACTTTTGGACCTAACTATTCCATATTTTTTTACTTTCGATGCTTTTCGTAGTTTTTCATTTTTATTTTTTATTCTCATCTGGCTATTCTTTCGTTTTCCAGATTTTTCTATTCTTATTCTTTGTCTCGTTTTATTCAACTATTGGTTTTTTATTTTCTTTTATGTTTTTTTATTCTTTAGAAGTCTCATTTTGTCACCCTTCTTCTTTCTAATAATGATTCTCCTCTCCACGTTTTTTAGATACTTCTCGTTCAAAATCTGTTATTTCTTGAACATCCTGGAGTAATTCTAGAATTTGATATTCCGACTCTTTAGGTTTTTCTTTCAACAACAACTCTAGTAAGGGGCTCTTTTCCAAACCTCATACCTCATATCCAACACAAAATTTACTGTTTTGGAGTTGTTGGGCTTCATCTTCTATAGTAACTATTAGTATCTTCCCTTACTTCTACTCGCATTTTTTTCCAGTTTTTCTTGCTCCTTGTTTTCTGTGAGCAAGGAATTTATATCTATGTTTCTCAATTTATATTATTCTTTGTCACGTTTTGTTCAAAATTTCGTTTTTTCTTTTGTTTTTCATTTATTTAAATTGGAGTTTTCGTCGGGAATTTATTCTTTTGAGACAATTAAAAGAATTTAATAATAAATGTTGATTTATTTAGCATAATGCTATAAAAAGTAGACAAAACATAAAAATAGTCATAATTAAAAAAACAAAATTCACCAATATTAAAAATTACAAAATTCAAAATCTATAAATATTAAATAAAAAAAAAACACTCACAAACCTACTCAACATATTAAAAGTTGTTTTTAAAAATGTTTTTTCATTTATTTAAATTGGAGATTTCGTCCGGAATTTATTCTTTTGAGACTATTAAAAAAATTTAAGGTAAAATTTTAGTTTTCCAACAAATGAACAACTGTATTGTGTTCTGATTTGTAATGAGACAATGTTGGCCTAAAATTGTGTTTTTTGGCCCTAAAGAGAACTTTTATAACTCGAGCCAAAAGTTGATGTTTTTTAAAGAATTTTATTCCGAAAATGGACCTTTTTTTTGCAAACTTTTGTTGCCGATTTTGGTTTAAAATTAGGAATAATCTAGATTTGTGCTTCTATCTACCTATTCGGGGCAGATATGTGTCTATAATCTCTACCTATTCCACATTTTTTTCTTTCGGTTTTTTTCGTCGTTTTTCAAAATTTTTAGTTTTTTGTTCTTTTATTGTTCATAACTTTCTTACATTATTCTCTCCCACGTTTCCTGGAATTTTATGTTTACTATTATTTTTTCTCTGATGTAAATTGACCGTTTATCTTAGACATTCATTCTTTGTTAGTAATTTTGACTCAAAATTTAACTTTTTTCAAAGAATAAGCTATATTTGTAACGTAAATTGGCTTGCATTGTAGCATTTATTCTGGCTCAAAATTTGTGATTTCTCATTTTTCGAGTTTTTTCTTCGGTTTTGGACTGCAATAAAACTTTTTAAACAAGTCAAAAATCAATTTTTATTAAAAGAATTGGCTCTAAAAGAAACTTCTTATAAAAAGTTTTAGATTATTTTGGGCCAAACTTAAATTTGTGCCTCTAATTAAGTACTTCTTGTGAATTTATTATGATTTAAAATTTTTTTACTTTTCTAAACTTCGTAGTTTTTTTCCCTTCATTATTTTTCATTCAAACTTCATATTTTCTTTGTTCTAACAAACCGTCAGGTTTGGTTAAATTTTTTGTTCTTTCATATTTTTGTTTCATTGATGTAACTTTTTATTGTTGTTGAATTATTTCAGGATAATTTTGACCCAAGACTGGACGGTTTTCCGACGAATAAACTATTTCTTTCTATAACTTCTGCCTATTGCAAATTTTTTTGCTTTTTGTCGTTTTTTATTTACAATTTTTATTGTTGTTTTATTTTCTATAACTTTCTTGTATTATTATTTCTCGCGTTTTCTGCAATTGTACGTTTATTCATATATTTTTTTTTTATTTATGTAAATCTTTTTATTTAATTTTTATGCTGAGAAGTGATTTTGACTTAAAATTGAACTTTTTCAAAGAATAAACTATAATTGTAATGTAAGTTGACTTACATTGAAACCATTATTTTGGTCCAAAACGGTTTTTTAAATAAATGATTTCTGATTTTTCAAGTTTTTTATATGGATTTGGCCATTTGACTTTTCTATCGAGTCAAAAATTAATGTTTATTGAGATATTATTTGTTCGAAAAGTGACTTCTTTTAAAAAGTTTTAGATTACCTATTTGGGCCCAAATTTAAATATGTGCCAGTAACTACCACTTTTGGACATATTTTTACTATAATTTTCAGTTTTTCTTAACTATAGTTTTTATTTGTGATTTTGTAAACTTCAATTTTTTCCCTTTTATATTGTTCTTTTATTCTCTATATTTTCCCTATTCTCATAATTTGTCTTGTTTCGTTAATTTGGTTTTCTTTGATTTAAATTGCACTTTGCATGTTTTCACTGTTACGAGGTAATTTTGACCCAAGATGGACTTATCTAACGAATGAACACTTGTCATCTAAATCGATTTCTTTAGAGACCATTTTGGCCGGAGTATTAGTCCAAATTAAAACTTCTTGAATTAGTCAAAAACCAATGTTTATTTATCAGGTGTGTCAAACATGGTGAAAAATAACTCAAAGCAAGAACTACTCTAACTTAAAACAGAAGTTTTTATAATTTAGGGAAAATTTGGATTATAATTAGGTTCAAAATCGGTAAAAAAATAACTCAAAGCGTCAAGAAAGGCAAATTGAGAGTTTTTGAAGAAATTTGGATTGAAATCAAGGCTGAAATCGTGAAAAATTACTTAAAACATGTAAAAATAAAAATTTTGGACAAATTTACTTTAGGATTAAGCCTCAAATTGGTTCAAAGTTGACTCAAAACATCCAAAAAGGCAAATTTGTTTTTGAATAAATTCTAGTTGTAATTGAGGCCAAAATCTGTTAAAATTGACTCAATCTGTTGGGAAATGAAAATAAAAGATAGAAAGTCAAAGAATGGACGCAAATTTGTCTATCTACCTATTCTGGGCAGATTATGTTTCTATAATATCTGCCTATTCCAGATTTTTTTCTTTTGGTTTTTTTCGTCTTTTTTTAAAATTTTTATTTTTTTGTTGATCTTTTATTGTTCATAACTTTCTTATATTATCTCTCTCACGTTTTCTGCAATTTTATGTTTATTCATTTTTTTTTCTTTGATTTAAATTGATCTTTATCTTAGACAGTCATTCTTTCGAGAATTTTTACTCAAAATTGAACTTTCAAAGCGTAAACTATATCTGTAACGTAAATCGACTTGCATTGCGACATTTATTCTGCACCAAACTTAGTGACATCTCATTTTTCGAGTTTTTTTTTCGTCGGTTTGGGCCTGCAGTGAAATTTTTTAACAAGATCAAAAATTAATTTTTATTTATCAAGTCTGTGAAAAATAACTCAGAGCAAGCAAAAACCGAAGTATTCAATGTTTTGGGAAAATTTAGATTAAAATTAGGTTCAAAATCGGTAAAAAATAACTGAAAGCTTGAAAGGCAAATTGAGAGTTTTTGAAGCAATTTGGATTGAAATCAAGGCTGAAAGCGTAAAAAATTTCCTAAAGCATGTAAAAATAAAAATTCTGGACACATTTACTTTAGGATTAAGTCACAAATTGGTTCAAAATTGACTCAAAAAATCCAAAAAGGCATATTGGTTTTTGAAGAAATTCTATTTGTAATTGAGGCCAAAATCGGTTAAAATTGACTCGGTGAAAAATTAATATAAAAGTTACAATGTCAAAAAAATGGAAAAACTCATTTTTGGATTAAAACCGAAATCGGATAGAAACCAGTCAAATTACTAATGTGGTTTAAAAATAAAAATTTGGGATTTTCGAAGTAATTCGTTACAAAACTAAGGCCAAAATTGGTTAAAAAGTGACTCAAAGCGTCTAAAAAGGACCCTTTAACAAAATCATATTAAGACTTAAGGCTAAAACCAATTAAAAATTATTTAAAGCATGTAAAACAAAGAACAAGTTTTGAGCTTTTGAACAAACTCAGGTTAGATACGATTCTGGAAATGTTGGAAAAGAAGAATGAACAAAAAACTTTTTTTTGTGTATACCGACATAACACCTGATGTATTAGGGCTAAAATTGTTGAAAAATAATGCAAAGGAAGTAAAAAGTTTTTTAGGGTTTTTTGGAAAATTTAGGTTAGAAAATCGGTCAAAAATAACTGAAGCCTTCAAAAACAGCAAATTGAGAAATTTTGAAGAAATTGGGATTGTAATTCAGGCTAAAATCGGTAAAAAAATACTTGAGGCATGTAAAAATAAGAACTTTGAATTATTGAATAAATTTAGGTTAGGAAGACGGCTTGATTTGTTCAAAAATTGACTCAAAACATCCAGAAAGGCAAATTTGGATTTTCGAAGAAATTAATTACAAGATTAAGGCCAAAATTGGTTAAAAAGTGACTCAAAGCGTCTAAAAACGATCCTTTAACAAATTCGTATTATGACTTAGGGCTAAAACCAATAAAAAATGACTTAAAGCATGTGAAGCAAGGAACCAAATTGAGTTTTTGGGCAAACTGAGGTTAGATACGATTCTGTAAATTTTGGGAAAGAATAATGAACAAAAAAACTTTTTTTATGAGGGCTAAAATTGATGAAAATTACGCAAACTAAGTAAAAATAGAATTTTTAGTGTTTTGGAAAAATTTGGTTTAGGATTGGTTTAGGACAAAAACAGCAAATTGAGAAATTTTTAAGAAATTCGGATTGTAATTCAGGCCAAAATCGGTAAAAAAAATACTTAAAGCATGTAAAAATAAGAACTTTGAGTTCTTGGATAAATTTAGGTTAGGAAGACGGCTTGATTTGTTCAAAAATTGACTCAAAACATCCAGAAAGGCAAATTTGGATTTTCTGGAGAAATTCTATTTGCAATTAGGACTAAAATCGGTTAAAATTGAATCAATCCGTCAAAAAAATAAAAATTAGAAGTTAGTATGTCAAAGAAATGGAAAAATTTGCTTTGAGTTAGAACCAAATTCTAATAGAAATGGATGGAATAACTCTCAGCGTTTAAAAATACAAATTAGGAATTTTAGAAGAAATACCTTACATGATTAACGCCAAAATTGGTTAAAGACTTAAGGTTTTCAATGTCAAAGCAAGAAAAAGCCGAAGTTTTCAATGTTTTGGGAAAATTTGGGTTAGAATTAGGTTCAAAATCGGTAAAAAAATAACTCAAAGCCTCAAGAAGGGCAAATTGAGCGTTTTTGAAGAAATTGGATTGAAATCAAGGCTGAAAGCGTGAAAAATTACTTAAAGCATGTAAAAATAAAAATTCGGAACAAGTTTACTTTAGAATTAAGTATCAAATTGGTTCAAAATTTACTTAAAACCTTCAAAAAAGACAAACTGGTTTTTGAAGAAATTCTGTTTGTAATTGAGGCCAACATCTGTTAAAATTGACTCAATCTCAATCTAAAAGTTAAAAAGTCAAAAGAATGGAAAAACTTATTAAAACCGAAATCGGATAGAAATTAGTCAAATTACTCATATGGTGTAAAAATACAAACTTGGGATTTTCGAAGAAATTCATTAAAAAGATTAAGGCCAAAATTGGTTAAAAAGTGACTCAAAGCGTCTAAAAAGTGAACCTTTAACAAATTCGTATTGTGACTTAGGGCTAAAACCAATTAAAAATTACCTAAAGCATGTGAAACAAGGAACAAATTTTTAGTTTTTGGGCAAACTCAGGTTAGATACGATTCCGGAAATTCTGGAAAAGAAGAATAAACCGACCTAATACCTGATGTATTAGGGCAAAATATGGTGAAAAATAAGTCAAAGTAAGTAAAAATAGAAGTTTTTTAGGGTTTTGGGAAAATTTAAGTTAGGGTTACGACCAAAATCGGTCAAAAATAACTCAAGCCTTCAAAAACAGCAAATTGAGAAATTTTTAAGAAATTCGGATTGTAATTCAGGCTAAAATCGGTAAAAAAATACTTGTTGCATGTAAAAATAAAAACTTTGAGTTCTTTGATAAATTTAATTTAAGAAGACGACTTGATTTGTTTAAAAATTGATTCAAAACATCCAGAAAGGCATATTTGGATTTTCTGGAAAAATTCTAGTTACAATTAGGGCCAAAATTAGTTAAAATTGAATCAATCCGTAAAAGAAATGGTAAATCCGAAAATTTACGATGGGTTAGAACCAAAATCGAATAGAAATGGATGAAACGGAAAAATCTAGAATTTTAGAAGAAATACCTTACATGATTAACGCCAACATTGGTTAAAGAATTAAAGTTTTCAATGTCAAGGCAAGGAAAATCCGAAGTTTTCAATGTTTTGGGAAAATTTGAGTTAGAATTAAGTTCAAAATCGGTAAAAAAATAACTCAAAGCGTCAAGAAAGGCAAATTGAGAGTTTTTGAAAAAATTTGGATTGAAATCAAGGCTGAAAACGTGAAAAATTACTTAGGACATGTAAAAACAAAAATTCTGGACAAATTTACTTTAGAATTAAGTATCAAATTGGTTCAGAATTGACTCGAAACACCCAAAAGGCGAATTGGTTTTTGAAGAATTTTTAGTTGGAATTGAGGCCAAAATCTCTTAAAATTTACTCAATCTGTTGAGAAATTAAAATAAACGTTAGAAAGTCAAAAAAATGAAAAAACTTATTAAAACCGAAATCGGATAGAAATGAGTCAAATTACTCATACGGTTTAAAATTACAAACTTGGGATTCTCGAAGAAATTCATAAAGAAGATTAAGGCCAAAATTGGTTAAAAAGTGACTCAAAGCGTCTAAAAAACGAACCTTTAACAAATTCATATTATAACTTAGGGCTAAAATCAATTAAAAATGACTTAAAGCATGTGAAACAAGGAACAGATTTTGAGTTTTTGGACAAATTTTGAACAAGAATAAAGAACAAAATTTTTTGTTTTGTAATATATAAAATTGGTAAAACTAACGCAAAGGGAGTAAAAGTACAATTTTTAGTGTTTTGGATAAATTTAATTTAGGATTAAGACCAAAATTGGTCAAAAATAATTCAAGCGTCGAAAACAGCAAATTGAGAGATTTTAAAAAAATTCGGATTGTAATTCAGGCTAAAATCGGTAAAAAAATACTTAAGGCATGTAAAAATAAACAGTTTGAGTTCTTGGACAAATTTACGTTAGGAAGACGGCTTGATTTGTTTAAAAACTGACTCAAAACATCCAGAAAGGCAAATTTGGATTTTTTGGAGCATTTCTAGTTGCAATTAGAGCCAAAATCGGTTAAAATTGAATCAATCACTCCGTTAAAAAATTCAAATTAGAAGTTAGTATGTTAAAAAAAAATGGAACAATTTACTTTGGGTTAGAACCAAAATCGAATGGAAATGAGTTAAATAACTCATAGCAAAATACAATACTGGCGTTTTAGAAGAAATAGCTTACAGGATTAAGGCCAAAATTGGTTAAAGAGTGACTCAAAGCGTCTAAAAACACAAATTTGTGCTTCTATATACCTATTTTGGGCAGATATGTTTCTATAATCTCTGCCTATTCAAGATTTTTTTTTTTTTCGGTTTTTTTTTTTTGTTGTTTTGCAAAATATTTATTTTTTTTGTTGTTCTTTTATTGTTCATATCATAACTTTCTTACATTAATCTCTATCACGTACCCTTATCTTAGACATTCATTCTTTCGAGAATTTTGACTCAAAATTGGAACTTTTTCAAAGAGTAAACTATATCTGTAACGTAAATTGAGTTGCATTGTGACATTTATTCTGGCCCAAAATTAGTGATTTCTCATTTTCGAGTTTTTTTTTCTTCTGTTTGGCTTGCAGTAAAACTTTTTAAGAAGTCAAAAATCAATTTTTATTTATCAAGTGTGTCAAACATGGTGAAAAATAACTCAAAGAAAGCAAAAACCGAAGTTTTCAATGTTTTGGGAAAATTTGGATTAGAATTAAGTTCAAAATTGGAAAAAAATAACTCATAGCTTGAAAGGCAAATTGAGACTTTTTTGAAGAAATTCGGATTGAAATCAAGGCTGAAAGCGTGAAAAATTACTTACATGCTGTAAAAATAAAAATTATGGACAAATTTTCTTTAGGATTAAGTCTCAAATTGGTTCAAAACATCCAAAAAGGCAAATTTTTTTTTAAAGAAATTCTAGTCGTAATTGAGGCGAAAATCTGTTAAAATTGACTCAATCTGTTGAGGAATTAAAATAAAAGATAGAAAGTCAAAAAAATGGAAAAACTTATTAAAACCGAAATCGGATAGGAATGAGTCAACAAACTACTCATAGGGTTTAAAAATACAAATTTGGGATTTTCGAAGAAATTCATTACAAGATTTAGGCGAAAATTGGTTAAAAAGTGACTCTAAGGGTCTAAAAAGGAACTTTTAGCAAATTCATATTATGACTTTGGGCTAAAACCAACTAAAAATGACTTAAAGCATGTGAAACAAAGAACAAATTTTTAGTTTTTGGGCAAACTGTGGTTAGATACGATTCGGAAAATTGTGGAAAAGAACAATGAACAAAAAACTTTTTTTTTGTATATCGAACTAATGCTGACTGGACTATGCTGATGTATGAGGGCTAAAACTGGTGAAAATAGCGCAAAGGAAGTAAAAATAGAATTTTTAGTGCTTTGGAAAAATTTTGTTTAGGATTAAGACCAAAATTGGTCAAAAATAACTCAAGCGTCGAAAACAGCAAATTAAGAGATTTTGAAAAAATGCAAATTAGAAGTTAGTATGTCAAAAAAAAATGGAAAAATTCACTTTTGGGTTAGAACCAAAATCGAATAAAAATGAGTGAAATAACTGACAGCAAAATACTATTCTGGCATTTTAGAAGAAGTAGCTTACAGGATTAATGCCAAAATTGGTTAAACAGTGACTAAAAACGCAAATTTGTGGTCCTTTAATAAACTAATATTGGTATTTAAAGCTAAATTTCCTAAGGCATGCAAAAAAAAGCAAAAATTTGAGTTTTTGAACAAATTTATTTTAGATACAATTACTTAAAGCGTCGAGGAAGGCGAATATTAAGTTTCTCGTTAGGATTAGGGTCAAATTCGATTAGAACATTCTCCAAGCGTCTAAAAATCAAAATTTTTTTTTTAAATACATTTCTGACTGGTACTAAGGCCAAAATTGGTCCAAAATATCTCAAAGCGTCAAGAAAAAAGGAAACTCAGAGTTTTTGGAGAAATTTGGAATGTACTGAAATCGATGAAAAATTACAATTATTGAGGCATGTAAAATTAAAGTTTTTAATTTTTTGGACAAATTCAAGTTAGATTTAATGACTTAAGGCATCTAAGAAGGCACATGTGAAGTATATGGTTAGGATTAGAGTCAAATTGGGTGGTTAAGGCTCTTTTTTTTTGTAATAGGCCAAAAATAACTAAAACTAAAAGGGCAACATTGGGTGAAATATGGGGGTCTCTAAAAAAATGGACAAAGTTGGAAAGAGAACCTTCCAATTAGGAAATATGATAAAATTACTTAATATCCTTGGATAAAACAAAAAACATCTGAAAACCAAGGATAAATGCAAATTAAAACAATAAGAGGAAATAAAGGAAAAATGCAAAAGTTTTTTGATGGAAATCTGGTTGAAATAAAAAAAGCTGCATATTATGGAAAAAACGATGAAGAATAACTGAAAAAAAAAGTAATAACAAGTCGCAGATTTTTTTTTACTAATTTATATTCTACTACCAGCAACAATCAATTCTTGATTTCTATGAGAAGACAATACTGCCACCATAAATAGCTTCACCAGACATTGGACCATAAGAGCCAGTGAAGGAAAAAAGGTGTAGTTTATTTTGGAATTTTTCGATATACGATATACGATTCTTGAATACTGTCCATATTCAAGTAACATTAATTATCCGTCGAATTCGTTATGGCATCTTTTAAAATCATTATTTAGTCCTGCAAGAAGTAAAATAACAAAAAAAAACGTAGTTGTTTCGACTATTTTGATGAACAGTTAATTTTTAAATGGGATTTAGAGATAAAGAAACTTTGCGATTTTAAGTTTCGCGTAATTACGTGACGGCTCTTTTCCGAGATGCTCTTCCGGCTTCGAGGTAGGTAAAGTCGCTCCGATCTCGTTAAGAAATGAACATACTCGCTGCTTAATATAGTGTTAAAGCTGGTTAAAGATAATTAGCTTTTAGTTTTGGGGTTGAAGCCCGGAAGCTGGAATTTTTAATGGTAATGTGTTGAAATTGAAAATCATTGTTTAGTCAAAACGCGAATTTTGCTTCGGTTAAAGTAGAGGGCTAGAAGACATTGATGACCGAAAATATTAAAGTGGGAAAGAGTAAAATTTATTCTGAACTAAAAATGCTATTTAACAAACATTTGGCGCAGACAAAGACCTTTTAGTAAACTAATTATTCTGAGGCAGTAATGAACCCTTAAGCCTGTGAAAAAGCGTATAAAAATCAGATATTTTATAGTAAATAACGCAATAACAATTTATTTTTAAATTAGCAATTCTCGCTGACTGCATGCTATGTTTATTAACATTTAAAATTCCCTAGACAACATTAATAATTTCCGTTGCCCAGAACATGTTTAAACCGGGTTAATAATATAAAACACCAGAACTCCAATCTAAATGCAAATCCCTGTCAATATTTACATTTATAACGAGCTAGTTCGCTTTGAATCTGCAAAATTGTCCAATTGTGATTCAAATTAATTTTTTTTTACTTGCAAAAGGGGGGATTCACACTTGGGGAAAACAATACCCCGGTTTAAGGGCGCTAATGGCCGCGCTGATCGGGCTTTACAAGGATCATTTGCCTGATTTATAGGACTTTTATGATGATTTTTTCGGGATTTTATATTCCCGGGTTCGGCCTAACTGACTTTGATTGATAATTGTACAACAAAGCTGATTGTAAATCGGTTTTTAAGGTGCTGATTGCTGTTTTCTCTCGTCATGGTTTTAATCTCCTGGCAAAATCCGATTGGCGTTGGTGGTATAACCACTATGTATTCTGCGGCAGGAACGATTTTATTTTTCATCATCATCAGCAGTTCTCACGATTCATGCAAATGTCGTCCTTGACATACATTTTCTCCGAAGTGAAACTGATACCTGTCTCCAGAACATCAATAAGCACTCAAAAAACTCCTTTTCTCGACTTCTGACTAGGGACAAAAGAGGTTTTATTGAGCGCAGTAGCCAAAAAAAAGATCCGCTTATAGAGGCTTTCTTGTATTCGAAATCTACCTTGTAGGGGGTGTGTTAACACACCAAACTAACCGAAGAGTTAAGAGAGAGGCGATCTGAATTCGCGCCCCCTTTTCAGTAAATTAAACAAGTCGAGATCCACCTCCAAGTCGGCTCCCCTTTTCGGATTAGGAACATAGGGAATTGGGGGCCTCTTTGCTAATTCAGCAAGATAAATTAACGTGGGTTTTTAAAGAGGTTTGCAGCAAGTAAGAGTACGTTTAAGTTGCATTATTTATTCGTTCTAATTAATTGATAGTTCAAGTAGAAAAGCTTGTTAATGTCTATCTATGCAATATAAAATTAATTCCGATTTGGCAGGACTAAAATATCTCTATGCCAATTGAGCAATACTTAGTTCGTGCTTTATTGAGCGGTTTCCACTTGGGATTGTCTTTAATCGATCAAGATTTAAATATTCAGGTCCTGAAAGTTACAACAACTACATTATTACGTTACTTAGAATATTATACAGATTACTAAATAAGTACCTCTGTGATGTTGCTATTTTGCGCCCAGCAAGTCACTAGTGAATAATAAAGGGCCTATCAATCGCCATCTACATAATATCCCTTTCCAGCATAAAATTGACTATAATGTGGTTGTATCACAAGTGGACATCAGACTTCAAAATGATCATGCAAAACAGGATTAATCGAACAGGACTCTAAATTAATTTGGATAATTGGTCACAAGGGGTGAGCCTCGATTAGAAATAATAATGTTTGAGAGATATCCGGAAAATTGTGTTGTTTTTAACGTCTTTCTTGTTTTAAATGGAAAGTGGTGGGTGTTATAAACAATAAGCCCTGAGGAAAATTGCAATATACAATCGAAACGTTGGCTAGTTTTAAATGAAAGATGGTTTTATTCCACCCAACACCCGAAAACCTACCACTATCACTATCCATTTTAATCGAAAAAATATTCATTTGATATCCGAATAATTAGACAAAGGTACCAAATTTTACTCCGGATGAATGAGAAATAACAATAATTAGGAACAATAAAAGAACAAAAAGGAATAAATGAATGACTACGAAGAGAACCAAATCAAAACATCTAGAATAGTCGGAAAATTATAGAAAGAGATATATCCATATTTCTAATTGTGAATCATGTAGAGCTTTAAAAAAAAATTGCTCACAAGAAGTCCCGTTTCGGGCCAAAACTGTATAAAAAAAACTTGAAAAATCACCATTTATTGCTCAAGAAGCCAAAGTGTCTCATTGAACAATCAATTTACATTCGAATTATTTACTCATTGGTAAAGTTCAATTTTATTATAATAGGTCAAAACAATCTTAAAAGAATTAAAACAAGTCTAATTTAGGTCGATAAAAAAATGAAACAAAAAAAATCAACGAAACATGACACCGACAGGATAAAAATAGAAAAATAAGAAGAATAAAAAAAATTAATAATTTAAAACTAATATAAGTAAAATATAGACCAAAACAAGTCCAAACGAGATAGGTATAGACTCAAAATACCTCTAATTTTGGTCAAAAGTCTTTGCTTTTGGGACCAAAATTTCCTTAATAAAATTCTATTTTTGGCTCATTGAAGAAGTGTATTTTGGACCAAAACTTTATGAAAACTTTAAAATTAGGTAGCTATCGTTAATTTAAAAAACACACTTTTGAAACATCGGAATAATTGTCGCACTACCAATCAATTTACATTACATGGTTCACTCGTTCAAACAGTTCAAATTTGTGTCAAAATTTCTTCTAAAGAATAAAATCGCAATAAAATGTGCAATTCGTATGAATGAAAAAAAAATATATATATATATATATAAATAAACAAGTTTGGTGCATTTTTCTCTATTTCCTCTTATTGATTTCATTTGCAATTATTCTTGGTTTTCAAATATTTTTTTCCGAATAATTGAAATTTCAATTGTAATTTTATTGTATTGTCTGTTTGGAATGTTCTCTTTTCAAGTTTATCCATTTTCTGTAGAAAAAGATTCCAAATTTATTTAACCCAAAGTTGTTTTAGGACTCTTAAGTTATTTTTGCCTTATTACTGTCAGCATTTTCTTAAAAAAAAATACATTTTTAGACGATTTGCGAGAATGTTAACCGAATTTAGGCCTATTTCTAGCCACAAATTTCAAATTTGCCTTCCTATACATTTTAAGTCACTGCATCTAACTTGAGTTTATTCAAAAACTCAAAATTTTTATTTTTAAAGGCCTTAAGAAACATTTAACCGCTGTTAGCCTGAATTCCATTCCAAATTTCTTCAAAAATTCTCAATTTGGTTTTTCTTTTGTACGCTTTTTCATCAACTTTGGTCTGAATTTCTAGAAAAAAAAGCAAATTTTGATTTTTAGACGCTTTGAGGAATTTCTAACCAACTTTGACCCTAATCCTAACCAGAAGTCTTTCCTTGATGCTTTAAGTCATTGATCTAACCTGAATTTGTCCAAAAACGCAAAATGTTGTTTGTTTTACATGCCTTAACACATTTTTAATTGAATTTAGCCTTAAATGCTAACATAAATTTGTTAAAGGACCACAAATTGTTTTTAGACGCCTTGAGACACTCTTTAACCATGTTTGGCAGTAATTACAACTAGAATTTCTCTAGAAAATCCAAATTTGCCTTTCTGTATGTTTGAAGTCATTTTTTATTCAAATGGACCCTTCTTGCTAACCTAAGTTTGTCCAAAGACTCAAAGTTTAAATTTTTACATGCCTTAAGTAATTTTTTACCGATTTCAGCATAAATTACAATCCGTATTTCTTCAAAAACTCAATTTTTATTACAAAATTTTTAACCGATTTTGGTTCCAATTCTTATCTAAATTTTCCCAAAACACTAAAAACTTCCATTTTTACTTGCTTTGAGTTATTTTTCACCAATTTTCATGTCAAATCATAACAATAATTTGTTAAAGCACCGTTTTTAGACGCCCTGAGTCACTTTTTAATCAATTTTGGCCTTAATCTTGTAATGAATTTCTTCGAACACTCCAAATTTATATTTTGTACACCGACAGGATAAAAATAGAAAAATAAGAAGAATAAAAGAAAAAATTAATTTAAAACTAATATAAGTAAAATATAGACCAAAACAAGTCCAATCGAGATAGGTATAGACTCAAAATACCTCTAATTTTGATCAAAAGTCTTTGCTTTTGGGACCAAAATTTCCTTAATAAAATTCTATTTTTGGCTAATTGGAGAAGTGTATTTTGGACCAAAACTTTATGAAAACTTTAAAATTAGGTAGCTATCGTTAATTTAAAAAACACACTTTTGAAACATTGGAATAATTGTCGCACTACCATTCAATTTACTTTATATGGTTCACTCGTTCAAACAGTTCAAATTTGTGTCAAAATTTCTTCTAAAGAATAAAATCGCAATAAAATGTGCAATTCGTATGGATGAAAAAAAAATATATAAATGAACAAGTTTTATGCATTTTTTCTCCATTTCCTCTTATTGTTTTCATTTGCAAGTATTCTTGGTTTTCAAATATTTTTTTCCGAATAATTGAAATTTCAATTGTAATTTTATTGTATTGTCTGTTTAGAATGTTCTCTTTTCAAGTTTATCCATTTTCTGTAGAAAAAGATTCCAAATTTATTTAACCCAAAGTTGTTTTAGGACTCTTAAGTTATTTTTGCCTTATTACTGTCAGCATTTTTTTTTTTAAAAAAATACATTTTTAGACGATTTGCGAGAATGTTAACCGAATTTAGGCCTATTTCTAGCGACAAATTTCAAATTTGCCTTCCTATACATTTTAAGTCACTGCATCTAACTTGAGTTTATTCAAAAACTCAAAATTTTTATTTTTAAAGGGCTTAAGAAACATTTAACCGCTGTTAGCCTGAATTCCATTCCAAATTTCTTCAAAAATTCTCAATTTGGTTTTTCTTTTGTACGCTTTTTCATCAACTTTGGTCTGAATTTCTAGAAAAAAAAACAAATTTTGATTTTTAGACGCTTTGAGGAATTTCTAACCAACTTTGACCGTAATCCTAACCAGAAGTCTTTCCTTGATGCTTTAAGTCATTGTGTCTAACCTAAATGTGTCCAAAATCGCAAAATGTTGTTTGTTTTACATGCCTTAAGACATTTTTAATTGAATTTAGCCTTAAATGCTAACATAAATTTGTTAAAGGACCACAAATTGTTTTTAGACGCCTTGAGACACTCTTTAACCATTTTTGGCAGTAATTACAACTAGAATTTCTCTAGAAAATCCAAATTTGCCTTTCTGGATGTTTGGAGTCATTTTTTATTCAAATTGAATTTTTACATGCCTTAAGTAATTTTTTACCGATTTCAGCATAAATTGCAACCCGTATTTCTTCAAAAACTCAATTTTTATTACAATATTTTTAACCGATTTTGGTTCTAATTCTTAACTAAATTTTCCCAAAACACTAAAAACTTCCATTTTTACTTGCTTTGAGTTATTTTTCACCAATTTTCATCTTAAAATGATAAAAATAGTTCGTTAAAGCACCGTTTTTAGACGCCCTGAGTCACTTTTTAATCAATTTTGGCCTTAAACTTGTAATGAATTTCTTCGAAAACTACAAATTTATATTTTGTACACCGACAGGATAAAAATAGAAAAATAAGAAGAATAAAAGAAAAAATTAATTTAAAACTAATAAAAGTAAAATATAGACCAAAAAAGTCCAAACGAGATAGGTATAGACTCAAAATACCTCTAATTTTGGTCAAAAGTCTTTGCTTTTGGGACCAAAATTTCCTTAATAAAATTCGATTTTTGGCTCATTGGAGAAAGTGTATTTTGGACCAAAACTTTATGAAAACTTTAAAATTAGGTAGCTATCGTTATTTAAAAAAACACACTTTTGAAACATTGGAATAATTGTCGCACTACCATTCAATTTACTTTATATGGTTCACTCGTTCAAACAGTTCAAATTTGTGTCAAAATTTCTTCTAAAGAATAAAATCGCAATAAAATGTGCAATTCGTATGAATGAAAAAATATATATATAAATGAACAAGTTTTATGCATTTTTTCTCCATTTCCTCTTATTGTTTTCATTTGCAAGTATTCTTGGTTTTCAAATATTTTTTTCCGAATAATTGAAATTTCCATTGTAATTTTATTGTATTTTCTGTTTGGAATGTTCTCTTTTCAAGTTTATCCATTTTCTGTAGAAAAAGATTCCAAATTTATTTAACCCAAAGTTGTTTTTGGACTCTTAAGTTATTTTTGCCTTATTACTGTCAGCATCTTCTTAAAAAAAAAATACATTTTTAGACGATTTGCGAGAATGTTAACCGAATTTAGGCCTATTTCTAGCCACAAATTTCAAATTTGCCTTCCTATACATTTTAAGTCACTGCATCTAACTTGAGTTTATTCAAAAACTCAAAATTTTTATTTTTAAAGGCCTTAAGAAACATTTAACCGCTGTTAGCCTGAATTCCATTCCAAATTTCTTCAAAAACTCTCAATTTGGTTTTTCTTTTGTACGCTTTTTCATCAACTTTGGTCTGAATTTCTAGAAAAAAAAACAAATTTTGATTTTTAGACGCTTTGAGGAATTTCTAACCAACTTTGACCCTAATCCTAACCAGAAGTCTTTCCTTGATGCTTTAAGTCATTGTATCTAACCTGAATTTGTCCAAAAACGCAAAATGTTGTTTGTTTTACATGCCTTAACACATTCTTAATTGAATTTAGCCTTAAATACTAACATTAGTTTGTTAAATGACCACAAATTGTTTTTAGACGCCTTGAGACACTCTTTAACTAATTTTGGCAATAATTACAACTAGAATTTCTCTAGAAAATCGAAATTTGCCTTTCAGTATGTTTGAAGTTATTTTTTATTCAAATGGAACCTTCTTCCTAACCTAAGTTTGTCCAAAGACTCAAAGTTTAAATTTTTACATGCCTTAAGTAATTTTTTACCGATTTCAGCATAAATTACAATCCGTATTTCTTCAAAAACTCAATTTTTATTACAATATTTTTAACCGATTTTAGTTCCAATTCTTATCTAAATTTTCCCAAAACACTAAAAACTTCCATTTTTACTTGCTTTGAGTTATTTTTCTACAATTTTCATGTCAAATCATAACAATAATTTGTTAAAGCACCGTTTTTAGACGCCCTGAGTCACCTTTTAATCAATTTTGGCCTTGATCTTGTAATGAATTTCTTCGAAAACTCCAAATTTATATTTTGTACACCAACAGGATAAAAATAGAAAAATAAGAAGAATAAAAGAAAAAATTAATTTAAAACTAATATAAGTAAAATATAAAAGTTAAAAGAAAGTTATTTTCTGCGAAATATGTTAGTGAACGAAACGTTTAGCTTTTTCGCAGGAAACTCTTGAAAAGAAAAAAAAAAACAGAGTTTCCTGCAAAAAAGCTAAAAGTTTCGTTCACTAAGTAAAATATAGACCAAAACAAGTCCAAACGAGATAGGTATAGACTCAAAATACCTCTAATTTTGGTCAAAACTCTTTGCTTTTGGGACCAAAATTTCCTTAATAAAATTCGATTTTTGGCTCATTGAAGAAGTGTATTTTGGACCAAAACTTTATGAAAACTTTAAAATTAGGTAGCTATCGTTAATTTAAAAAACACACTTTTGAAACATCGGAATAATTGTCGCACTACCAATCAATTTACATTACATGGTTCACTCGTTCAAACAGTTCAAATTTGTGTCAAAATTTCTTCTAAAGAATAAAATCGCAATAAAATGTGCAATTCGTATGAATGAAAAAAATAAATATATAAATGAACAAGTTTTGTGCATTTTTCTCTATTTCCTCTTATTGTTTTCATTTGCAAGTATTCTTGGTTTTCAAATATTTTTTCCGAATAATTGAAATTTCCATTCTAATTTTATTGTATTGTCTCTTTGGAATGTTCTCTTTTCAAGTGTATCCATTTTCTGTGGAAAAGGATCCCAAATTTATTTGTCCCAAAGTTGTTTTAGGACTCTTAAGTTATTTTTTGCCTTATTACTGTCATTTTCTTAAAAAAAAAACAAATTTACATTTTTAGACGATTTGCGAGAACGTTAACCGAATTTAGCCCTATTTCTAGCCACAAATTTCAAATTTGCCTTCCTATACATTTTAAGTCACTGCATCTAACTTGAGTTGATTCAAAAACTCAAAATTTTTATTTTTAAAGGCCTTAAGAAACATTTAACCGCTGTTAGCCTGAATTCCATTCCAAATTTCTTCAAAAACTCTCAATTTGGTTTTTCTTTTGTACGCTTTTTCATCAACTTTGGTCTGAATTTCTAGAAAAAAAAAACAAATTTAGATTTTTAGACGCTTTGAGGAATTTCTAACCAACTTTGACCCTAATCCTAACCAGAAGTCTTTCCTTGATGCTTTAAGTCATTGTATCTAACCTGAATTAGTCCAAAAACTCAAAATTTTCTTTGTTTTGCATACCTTAGGACATTTTTAATTGAATTTAGCCTTAAATGCTAACATGGATTTGTTAAAGGACCATAAATTGTTTTTAGACGCCTTGAGTCACTCTTTAACCAATTTTGGGACTAATTACAACTAAAATTTCTCTAGAAAATCCAAATTTGCCTTTCGGGATGTTTGGAGTGAATTTTTATTCAAGTTGAGCCTTCTTCCTAACCTAAGTTTGTCCAAAAATTCAAAGTTTTCATTTTTACATGCCTTAAGTAACTTTTTACGGATTTCAGCTTAAATTACAATCCGAATTTCTTCAAAAACTATCAGTTTGCTGTTTTTGACGCTTTGAGTTATTTTTAACCGATTTTCGTCCTAATTCTTATCTAAATTTTCCCAAAACACTAAAAACTTCCATTTTTACTTGCTTTGAGTTATTTTTCACCAATTTTCATCTTAAATCATAATATGAATTTGTTGAAAGACCGTTTTTAGGCGCCCTGAGTCACTTTTTAACAAATTTTGGCCCTAATCTTGTAATGAATGTCTTCGAAAACTCCAAATTTGTATTTTTAAACGATATGAGTAATTTACTCATTCCTATCCGATTTTGGTTGTAATACAAAAATGAATTTTCACTTTTATAACTTACTATTTTTTTGACGGACTGAGTCAATTTTATCCGATTTTGGCCCCAACTACAACTAGATTTTCCACAAAAACTTAAAATTTGAATTTTTGGATGTTTTGAATAAATTTTTAATCAATTTGAGACTTAATCCTAAAGTAAATGTGTGCAGAGTTTTTATTTTTACATGTCTTAAGTAATTTTTCACGATTTCAGCCTTGATTTCAATCCAACTTCTTCATAAATTCTCAATTCGCTTTTCTTGACGCTTTGAGTAATTTTTTTTCGATTTTGAACCTAAATTACCCCAAAACACTAAAAACTGTTTTTACTTACTTTGAGTTAGTTTTCACCATACACCATTATTGTTTGATATATAAAAAAAAATAATTTGACCTTAATCCCTAATAATTTCTTTTTCGCTTTCTTTTCAAAAATTTTCTGAACTTTTTCGTGTCTGTGTCTCGACTATTTATATATTTTTTAGTAGCTACTCTTCTCTTCTACCATTAAGTAGTTTTGCAACTATACTATCTCTAACAACATATTTGGCTCCCCGTCGAAGAGTACCGTGCAGGTACTGAAAACTACCTCTCAGCATTGAATTCCTGAGTCAAAAGCTGCTGAAAACAAGATTGTTTTGTGAATTTTTGCTATAAAAAGCTTGATAATAGTTTCTCTTTGTTGAACTTATCTCCTAGGAAGTTATTTCTGCATCCTGCACTTTCAAATTATTTTCTGTTTCACTAAACTATTTTTCATAGCACCTGAAACCCTAAAAATTACATCTCACTATTGAATTCCTGAGTCCAATGCAGCTGAAAGTGTTGATGCTCATAATCATTGAGTTTTTTAGTCTAAAGCAGCTAAAAATGAGGTTTCACTTGCCCTATCAAAAATTAAAGAATTGTCATTCCTGCCTCCTGCAGTTCAAATGCTAGTTTTTCTATTTCTCCAATGTTTGTCAATTTTGTCATTATCAACTGAAACACTGAAAATTAGCTGAAAGTGATGAATTTTTAGTAATGAATCACCATTGAATTTTTGAGTCAAAAAAAAACAGCTAAAAATTAGGTGTCTTATTAGCCATAGAAGTTGTCATTCCTGTCTCTTGCAGGTTCAAATGCTAGTTTTTCTATGTTTTCAATTTTTTGCATTTTAGTCATTAGCAACTAGAGGCACTGAAAATTACATCTCACCATTGAATTCTTTAGTCAAAAGCAGCTAAAAATGAGGTGTCACTTGCCATATAAAAATGAAAGACATAAAAATTGACATTCCTGCGTCCTGCAGCCTCAAATGCAAGTTTTTCTATTTTTGAAAGTTTTGTCATCAGCAACTGAGACTCTGAAAAATGCAGCTCACCATATGATTTTTGAGTCAAAAACAGCTAAAAGTTAGGTGTTACTTGCCATATCAAAAATAAAAGACGTAGAAATTGTCATTTCTGCCTGATGCAGCCTCAAATGTTAGTTTGCCTATTTTCCGATTTTTTGGCAATTTTGTAGTTAGCAACTAAGACACAGAAAATTACATCTCACCTTTATATTTTTCATTCAAAAGCAGCTAAAAATGAGGTGTCATTTGCTATCAAAAATGAAAGACATAGAAATTGTCATTCCTGCCTCCTGCAGCCTCAGTGCCTAGTTTTTCTTATCATTTCTTATTCCTACAGCCTTAAATACTAGTTTTCCTATTTTTCCAATTTTTGTCAATTGAATCAAAAACTGAAAATAATGCTATACATGCTATACCTCTTGTTCGATCAAAGATTAAGAATCAAGACACTGCTGGATATTGGTGTGGGTAATGATTTTCTTTTCTTTATCTTCTGTTTACCAATTTTCCGCAGATTTTTATAACATTGCAACGGCGATTGTTACAGTTTTCTTGTATTTTCTTATTTTTGAGATACATGCGTTTTGCCGTCCTCCTTTTTACACAACAGTGGAGTCCCATCTCGGCATTACAAGTCCTGTGTGTCAAAACATTCTCACTCCCTCACTCCTACCAACAGGGCAGCGAGAGTAAAAATCTCACGGATTGTTCAGTGGTCGAATAGGTTCGCCATAGCGCTTTTGATTATATCCGCCGTAGTTGTGGACGAAACCTCAGAAAGAAATTTTATTGGACCAAAGCTGCGAAGTTCGGAAAACACTTTGGATTTTTTTTTTATTTTGACCCCCTATGCCTAACCTTTTATGTTTAATCTTCGCTGTGTCGTTGTTCTACTGTTTTGCATTTCTCAGTGGTCACCACCTTTGCGTTCTTAGATGTAATTTACCGACTGAGGAGCTTGAAGCCTACTTTTTCTCTCCCACCGTACAGTCTGGCCCTTCTTTTCCCCTGCTTCTACCATACTTCCTGGTTGGAAGACTTGTCTCTGGAAAAGACATAAACATCTCCGATGTTCGAACTTTTTGTGCAGGTTTGAAGAATTTACATTATTCCCATGAAGGCTTAAAGAATTTCAAATGACTCTTTGTTACATATCGGTTTCCTAGTGACTTTCAATAGGTTTTAAAGGGCAATTTGTCTTTCAATCTAAGCCCATCAGATCAATCTTTCCAACCTGTTTTACCGGGCAATGACGTATTTCCTGCTAGAACGGTTCCATCCAGCGTAATAACGTGCACTGTCTATTCCCTGTCGATTCTATATTGGACTTTCCATCGATAAAGCAAAAGTGTCCGGACCAATTCTGGAAGTAACAAGCGGGATACAAACCATTACGCGAAACTTTAAACCTGGCATAAAGGAGAGACGAGTCGCTGTTGCTGCCTGGATGGTAATCTTGTCTCCTTTTTCCTGCCATAAGCTTTCGTACTGCTGAATTATGCAGGTCTTTTTTTCGCCGTAGTGGCGTTTCAGTCGCTGTAAAAAGTCCTGTTTATGAAAGTGGCTTCTGCTTACAAACACGATGTTTTTTGCTTGTTTTGAAGGTAAAGAAAGCGGCCGATTAAGCCCTGCGCCGTCAAGAAGAGGGCGCCCTTTGAGGGATATGCTATAAATACGACGCGGCTTTAATAGGGGGAGGGGGGGCATTAAAGAGAATGAAAGTTGTAGGGTGGAAATAAAATTGTAGCGGTTTTATTGTCTCCTAGAAAAGTACTAAAAGCATCTCATTAAATTCCGAGAGTATACAAAATAACTTCCTTTCCCTTTTACCTTTACGAGATAAAACCCAGTGTTCGCTTTGACCCACTTGCTTTCGCATGTAGGGCTCTCAAGGCGTATTTACAACATAAATTCATTCAATTTCGTATTGCTTACTGGCAAAAAAAAGAAAAATATTATATTTGATGTTTTTTCCCCGAAACGTAGGCACGAATCAAATAATATGTTTTTTATTTTGTTTTAGGCTCTATATATCCTTTAGAAGCTGCTCTCAAGAATGGAGGGTCTCGCGACCAACCCACCACCGCCACCTTAACCATCACCCCAACCAAAGACGAGGACGAAGCTGTGTACAAATGTGAGGTATGGAATAGAGCTCTATCGCCGGACAAGATACTCAGGGCCACCGTATCTCTAAATGTGCAATGTAAGTATTTCTCTCACGATTCCAAAGTGAAATTTGCACAAGTATTCATGTCAATTTGCAATGCGTATCTGAAGCTAATACAGGGGAAATTAACATAGACCGGCTGCATTTAACCGCGATGATTGACTGGCAAACACTGTCATTTGATTAGAGCCGAGTTGAAAAGCGTTATAATCAGCACAATAACGGTGCTCAACTAGTGTATCGATGCTGATGAGGGCTGATTTTCAATATAATTCGCGAGATGGGTTCGGCTTACATTCCAAACTTGTAGCAACTGGAATGTACTTAAATGTGATTTCGCATAAAGCCCCTATTTGCGCCACGAGGGTTTTATATGGTTCGCAATTTGGCGGATTTGCGGATGGTATTTGCGTAGGAGAATCAACATCAGAATAATTGGATTTCCATGGAATTTAAATTTGCTTTAATGCAGGTGAGCATTTTTACTTGAATGTGTATGTGTAGGGAAAATTATGTGCAGGTGCGCTAAATATCCCTGTGCGGTGGCAATGGTCCTCCAACTTATTTTCGTAGCACGTGGGGTCTAGTAAAGAATAGCTTATATAGATTGAAGAATGTTGTGTACTCACCAGAGAAATATAGATAGTTTATCGTACAAAAAAAATTGGCTGGATTAAATTAAGGAAAAAAAACCTTTTTATTCTATTCGGTAAGAAAATAACCTTATTCATGGAGGTCGATTGCATTAAGGCCCTCATTAGTATTATAGGAACGAAGCAAAAATGATTTAATTCAAGGACTATTTATCTATTTATTGCCACTGCAAATATTTGGCAAAAATCTCTATTAATATGAGAAAATAGATGGTTTGTGTAGAAATTTGTCTCTTTCGTTATCGTAAAGAAAAAACCAAGTTGTTCTCATTCCGACTCCTATTTATCGCCAATTATTTATAGTATAGTGATAGTAGTAGAGTTACACGCTTCTAAGCCACTTTGGCTCCCTTCATGTCGAAAACATTTATTGATATCAGCCAAAAAAAAAAGATAAATAAAACAATAAGTACATACTTGCTAGATGTAGCGTCCTCAAAAGTATACTCCAAAGGTTATCGGGAACAGGACCAAAAGAAAATTTCCACAAATTAAGCAGAAACTGCCAACGTTTCAACGTTTATTGACGTCTTTATCAAGACTGTTCTACGACAAGAGTGGAAATTGTGTCATAAATTCGTACTCAAAAGCCATCAGCACAGGCGAGGAAAAACTGTTTACTCCGCATCGCCTGCTCTTCCTCGCCTGTTATGATGCCTTTTGAGTATGAGTCTATGATACAATTTCTACTCTAGTCGTAGAATAGCCTTGATAAACGTCAATAAATGTCGAAACGTCGGCAGTTTCTGCTTAATTTGAGGAAATTTTCTTTTGGTCCTGTTTTCGATAACCTTTGGAGAATAAATACATAATTGACTTCCTTAGGATGTCTGGTTTTCATATTTATTTTCATTTTTTTTTCAGTCAAAGTTCAAAATACCATATTACAGTTTTGTGTTTATCGAGTTATCACCGTCCCCATTCTTAGTTTTTTCTAATTGGTACCTAGTAACAAATTCATCACAACCATCACAAAGAGTTTCTAAATTATAAACGGGTTTTAAACTTATTTTCATAAATTTTTCAGGCTTAATTTCAGCAGCTTAATTTTGATACATATCAAAAACTTTAAGCGTAAGGAAAGATCTTTTGAAACTTTCTGATATATCGTACTTGGGCCAAAGTGGTACTTAATGTCAAGAAAACAATCAAAATATCATTTGTTCCTGTGAAATATTTCTGTTTCAAGTTTTATTTTACTTTAATTTTTGAAAACAATAACAGTTTTCCTTTAGGGTCCATTGTGGTTATCTTGCTTGTGCTATCTTACTTCAAAATGGTGCTTAATGTCAATTCATCACAAATATCACAAAATTAAATTTCTTAAATTATGTACGTGTTTTAAGGTTATTTCCATGTCAAGAAAACAATAAAAATATAATTTTTTGGTGTGAAATATTTCTCTGTTTCAAGTTTTATTGTACTTTAATTTTTGAAAAAAGTAACATTTTTTCCTTAGTGTTTATTGTGGTAATCTTGCTTATGTTATCTTACTTAAAAGTGGTGCTTAATGTCAATTCATCACAAATATCACAAAATAAATTTTCTTAAATTATGTGCCTGTTTTAAAATTATTTCCATATTTTCCAGTTTTAAATTCCAGCTCATTTCGATACAAATTAAAAACTTGAAGTATAAAAAAAATGATTTTGAAAATCTCTGTTACCTATATCGTACTTGTGCCAAAGTTAATGTCAAGAAAACAATCAAAATATCATTTGTTGGTTGGAAATATTTCTCTTTTTCAAGTTTTATTGTACTTTAATTTTTGAAGACCGTAACATTTTTCCCTCAGTGTTTATTGTGGTGATCTTGCTTCTGTTATCTTACTTCAAAGTGGTGCTTAATGTCAATTCATCATAAATATCACAAAATTAAACTTCTTAAATTATGTACGTGTTTTAAAGTTATTTCCGTATTTTCCAGGCTTGAATTCCAACTCATTTTGATACAAATTAAAAACTTGAAGCGCAAGAAAAGTTTCTTGAGAGTCACTAATACCAGCCAAAGTGGTACTTAATGTCAACAAAACAATCAAAATATCATTTTTGTTGGTGTGAAGTATTTCTCTGTTTCAAGTTTTAATTTACTTTAATTTTTGAAAACAGTAACATTTTTCCCTTAGGGTTTATTGTGGTTACCTTGCTTCTGTTATCTTACATCAAAGTGGTGCTTATGTCAATTCAACACAAATGTTACAAAATTAAATTTCTTAAATTATATGTACGTGTTTTAAAGTTATTTCCGTATTTTCCAGGCTTAAGTCCCAACTCATTTTGATACAAATTAAAAACTTGAAGCGTAAGAAAAGTTTCTTGAGAATCACTAATACCAACCAAAGTGGTACTTAATGTCAAGAAAACAATCAAAATATAGTTTGATGGTGTGAAATGATCCTGTTTCAAGTTTTATTTTGATTTAATTTTTGAAAACAGTAACATTTTTTCCTTAGTGTTTATTGTGGTGATCTTGCTTCTGTTATTTTACTTCAATTTTTTTTTTATGTCAGTTCAACACAAATGTTACAAAATTAAATTTCTTAAATTATATATACGTACTTTAAAGTTATTTTCATATTTTCCAGGCAAAAATTCCAGCCTATTTTGATACAAATTAAAAACATGAAGCGTAAGATTTTTGAAAATCTCTGATATATCGAACTTGTACCAAAGTGGTACTTAATGTCAAGAAAACAATCAAAATATCATTTGTTGGTGTGAAATATTGCTCTGTTTCAAGTTTTATTTTATTTCAATTTTTGAAAACAGTAACATTTTTCCCTTAGGGCTTATTGTGGTTATCTTGCTTGTGTTATGTTACTTCAAAGTGGTGGTTAATGTCAATTCATCACAAATATTACAAAATTAAATTTCTTAAATAATGTAGGTGTTTTAAAGTTATTTTTAGATTTTCCAGGCTTGCATTCCAGCTCATTTTGATACAAATTAAAAATCATGAAGCGTACGAAAAGATTTTTGAGAATCTGTGATATATCGTACTTGTACCACAGTGGTACTTAATATCAAGAAAACAATCAAGATATCATTTGTTGGTGTGAAATATTTCTCTGTTTCAAGTTTTATTTTACTTTACTTTTTGAAAACAGTAACATTTTTTCCTTAGTGTTTATTGTGGATTTCTTGCTTCTGTTATCTAACTTCAAAGTGTTGCTTAATGTCCATTTATCACAAACACCACAAAATGAAATTTCTTAAATTATGCACGTGTTTTTAAGTTATTTCCATATTTTCCAAGCTTGAATTCCAGCCCATTTTGATACAAATTAAAAATCATGAAGCGTAAGAAAAGATAAGATATTTAAGAATCTCTGATATATCGTACTTATACCAAAGTGGTACTTAATGTCAAGAAAACAATCAAAATATCATTTTTGTTGGTGTGAAATATTTCTCTGTTTCAAGTTTTATTTTACTTTAATTTTTGAAAACAGTAACATTTTTTCCTTAGTGTTTATTGTGGTTTTCTTGCTTCTGTTATCTTACTTCAAAGTGTTGCTTAATGTCCATTTTTAACAAACATCACAAAATGAAATTTCTTAAATTATGTACGTGTTTTAAAGTTGTTTCCATATCTGCTAGGCTTGAATTCCAGCCTATTTTGGTAAAATTAAAAACATGAAGCATAAAAAAAGATAAGATATTTAAGAATCTCTGATATATCGTACTTATACCAAAGTGGTACTTAATGTCAAGAAAACAATCAAAATATCATTTTTGTTGGTGTGAAATATTTCTCTGTTTCAAGTTTTATTTTACTTTAATTTTTGAAAACAGTAACATTTTTTCCTTAGTGTTTATTGTGGTTTTCTTGCTTCTGTTATCTTACTTCAAAGTGTTGCGTAATGTTCATTTATCACAAATAACATAAAATTAAATTTCTTAAATTATGAACATGTTTTAAAGTTACACGTACGAAAACAGTAACATTTTTCCTTAACGTTTTCCTATTGTGGTTTTCTTGCTTCTGTTATCTTACTTCAAAGTGTTGCTTAATGTCCATGTATCACAGACACCACAAAATAAAATTTCTTAAATTATGCACGTGTTTTAAAGTTATTTCTATATTTTCCAAGCTTGAATTCCAGCCCATTTTGATACAAATTAAAAATCATGAAGCGTAAGAAAAGATAAGATATTTAAGAATCTCTGATATATCGTACTTATACCAAAGTGGTACTTAATGTCAAGAAAACAAAATATCATTTTTGTTGTTGTGAAATATTTCTCTATTTCAAATTTTATTTTACTTTAAGTTTTGAAAACACTAACATTTTTTCCTTACTGTTTATTGTGGTTTTCTTACTTCTGTTATCTTACTTCAAAGTGTTGCTTAATGACCATTTATCACAAATATCACAACATTAAATTTCTTAAATTATGTACATGTTTTAAAGTTACATGTACGAAAACAGTAACCTTTTTTCCTTAGTGTTTATTTTGCTTTTCTTGCTTTTGTTATCTTACTTCAAAGCGGTGCCTAATGTCCATTTATCACAAACATCACAAAATGAAATTTCTTAAATTATGTACGTGTTTTATGTTATTTCCATATTTTCCAAGCTTGAATTCGAGCCCATTTTGATATAAATAAAAATGCATGAAGCGTAAGAAAAGATGAGATTTTTAAGAATCTCTGATATATCGTACTTATACCAAAGTTGTACTTAATATCAAGAAAACAATCAAAATATCATTTGTTGGTGTGAAATATTTCTCTGTTTCAAGTTTTATTTTACTTTAATTTTTGATACCAGTAACATTTTTTCCTTAGTGTTTATTGTGGTTTTCTTGCTTCTGTTATCTTACTTCAAAGTGTTGCTTAATGTCCATTTATCACAAATATCGCAAAATTAAATTTCTTAAATTATGTACATGTTTTAAAGTTATATGTACGAAAACAGTAAAATTTTTTCCTTAGTGTTTATTGTGATTTTCTGCTTCTGTTATCTTACTTCAAAGCGGTGCTTAATGTCCATTTATCACAAACATCACAAAATTAAATTTCTTAAATTATGTACGTGTTTTTAAGTTATTTCCATATTTTTCAAGCTTGAATTCGAACCCATTGTGATATAAATAAAAAATCATGAAGCATAAGAAAAGATAAGATTTTTAAGAATCTCTGATATATCGTACTTATACCAAAGTGGTACTTAATGTCAAGAAAACAATCAAAATATCATTTTTGTTGGTGTGAAATATTTCCCTGTTTCAAGTTTTATTTTACTTTAATTTTTGAAAACAGTAACATTTTTTCTTTAGTGTTTAATGTGGTTTTCTTGCTTCTGTTATCTTACTTCAAAGTGTTGCTTAATGACCATTTATCACAAATATCACAACATTAAATTTCTTAAATTATGTACATGTTTTAAAGTTACATGTACGAAAACAGTAACCTTTTTTCCTTAGTGTTTATTGTGCTTTTCTTGCTTCTGTTATCTTACTTCAAAGCGGTGCCTAATGTCCATTTATCACAAACATCACAAAATGAAATTTCTTAAATTATGTACGTGTTTTATGTTATTTCCATATTTTCCAAGCTTGAATTCGAGCCCATTTTGATATAAATAAAAATGCATGAAGCGTAAGAAAAGATGAGATTTTTAAGAATCTCTGATATATCGTACTTATACCAAAGTGGTACTTAATATCAAGAAAACAATCAAAATATCATTTGTTGGTGTGAAATATTTCTCTGTTTCAAGTTTTATTTTACTTTAATTTTTGATACCAGTAACATTTTTTCCTTAGTATTTATTGTGGTTTTCTTGCTTCTGTTATCTTACTTCAAAGTGTTGATTAATGTCCATTTATCACAAATATCGCAAAATTAAATTTCTTAAATTATGTACATGTTTTAAAGTTATATGTACGAAAACAGTAAAATTTTTTCCTTAGTGTTTATTGTGATTTTCTGCTTCTGTTATCTTACTTCAAAGCGGTGCTTAATGTCCATTTATCACAAACATCACAAAATTAAATTTCTTAAATTATGTACGTGTTTTTAAGTTATTTCCATATTTTTCAAGCTTGAATTCGAACCCATTGTGATATAAATAAAAAATCATGAAGCATAAGAAAAGATAAGATTTTTAAGAATCTCTGATATATCGTACTTATACCAAAGTGGTACTTAATGTCAAGAAAACAATCAAAATATCATTTTTCTTGGTGTGAAATATTTCTCTGTTTCAAGTTTTACTTTACTTTAATTTTTGAAAACAGTAACATTTTTTCCTTAGTGTTTATTTTGATTTTCTTACTTCTGTTATCTTACTTCAAAGTGTTGCTTAATGACCATTTATCACAAATTAAAATATCTTAAATTATGTACGTGTTTTAAAGTTATTTCCATATTTTCCAAGTTTGAATTCCAGCCCATTTTGATACAAATTAAAAATCATGAAGCGTAAGAAAAGATAAGATTTTTAAGAATCTTTGATATATCGTACTTATACCAAAGTGGTACTTAATGTCAAGAAAACAATCAAAATGTCATTTTTGTTGGTGTGAAATATTTTCCTATTTCAAGTTTTATTTTACTTTAATTTTTGAAAACAGTAACATTTTTTCCTTAGTGTTTAATGTGGTTTTCTTACTTCTGTTATCTTACTTCAAAGTGTTGCTTAATGACCATTTATCACAAATATCACAAAATTAAATTTCTTAAATTATGTACATGTTTTAAAGTTACATGTACGAAAACAGTAACATTTTTTCCTTAGTGTTTATTGTGCTTTTCTTGCTTCTGTTATCTTACTTCAAAGCGGTGCCTAATGTCCATTTATCACAAACATCACAAAATGAAATTTCTTAAATTATGTACTTGTTTTATGTTATTTCCATATTTTCCAAGCTTGAATTCGAGCCCATTTTGATATAAATAAAAATGCATGAAGCGTAAGAAAAGATGAGATTTTTAAGAATCTCTGATATATCGTACTTATACCAAAGTGGTACTTAATGTCAAGAAAACAATCAAAATATCATTTTTCTTGGTGTGAAATATTTCTCTGTTTCAAGTTTTCCTTTACTTTAATTTTTGAAAACAGTAACATTTTTTCCTTAGTGTTTATTGTGATTTTCTTACTTCTGTTATCTTACTTCAAAGTGTTGCTTAATGACCATTTATCACAAATATCACAAAATGAAATTTCTTAAATTATGTACGTGTTTTAAAGTTATTTCCATATTTTCCAAGCTTGAATTCCAGCCCATTTTGATACAAATTAAAAATCATGAAGCGTAAGAAAAGATAAGATATTTAAGAATCTCTGATATATCGTACTTATACCAAAGTGGTACTTAATGTCAAGAAAACAATCAAAATATTATTTTTGTTGGTGTAAAATATTTCTCTGTTTCAAATTTTATTTTACTTTAAGTTTTGAAAACACTAACATTTTTTCCTTAGTGTTTATTGTGGTTTTCTTACTTTTGTTATCTTACTTCAAAGTGTTGCTTAATGTCCATTTATCATAAATATCACAAAATTAAATTTCTTAAATTATGTACATGTTTTAAAATTACATGTACGAAAACAGTAACATTTTTTCCTTAGTGTTTATTGTGGTTTTCTTGCTTCTGTTATCTTACTTCAAAGTGTTGCTTAATGTCCATTTTTCACAAACATCACAAAATGAAATTTCTTAAATTATGTACGTGTTTTAAAGTTATTTCCATATCTGCCAGGCTTGAATTCCAGCCTATTTTGATACAAATTAAAAACATGAAGCGTAAGAAAAGATTTTTGAAAATCTCTGATATATCATACTTGTACCAAAGTGGTACTTAATATCAAGAAAACAATCAAAATATCATTTGTTGGTGTGAAATATTTCTCTGTTTCAAGTTTTATTTTACTTTAATTTTTGAAACCAGTAACATTTTTTCCTTAGTGTTTATTGTGGTTTTCTTGCTTCTGTTATCTTACTTCAAAGTGTGGCTTAATGTCCATTTATCACAAGTATCGCAAAATTAAATTTCTTAAATTATGTACATGTTTTAAAGTTACATGTACGAAAACAGTAACATTTTTTCCGTAGTGTTTCCCTATTGTGGTTTCGTTGCTTCTGTTATCTTACTTCAAAGTGTTGCTTAATATCCATTTATCACAAAGATCACAAAATGAAATTTCTTAAATAATGTACGGGTTTTTAAGTTATTTCCATATTTTCAAAGCTTGAATTCGAGCCCATTTTGATATAAATAAAAAATCATGAAGCATAAGAAAAGATAAGATTTTTAAGAATCTCTGATATATCGTACTTATACCAAAGTGGTACTTAATGTCAAGAAAACAATCAAAATATCATTTTTGTTGGTGTGAAATATTTCCCTGTTTCAAGTTTTATTTTACTTTAGTTTTTGAAAACAGTAACATTTTTTCCTTAGTGTTTAATGTGGTTTTCTTACTTCTGTTATCTTACTTCAAAGTGTTGCTTAATGTCCATTTTTAACAAACATCACAAAATGAAATTTCTTAAATTATGTACATGTTTTAAAGTTACATGTACGAAAACAGTAACATTTTTTCTTTAGTGTTTATTGTGCATTTCTTGCTTCTGTTATCTTACGTCAAAGCGGTGCCTAATGTCCATTTATCACAAACATCACAAAATGAAATTTCTTAAATTATGTACGTGTTTTATGTTATTTCCATATTTTCCAAGCTTAAATTCGAGCCCATTTTGATATAAATAAAAATGCATGAAGCGTAAGAAAAGATGAGATTTTTAAGAATCTCTGATATATTGTACTTATACCAAAGTGGTACTTAATGTCAAGAAAACAATCAAAATATCATTTTTGTTGGTGTGAAATATTTCTCTGTTTCAAATTTTATTTTACTTTAAGTTTTGAAAACACTAACATTTTTTCCTTAGTGTTTATTGTGGTTTTCTTACTTTTGTTATCTTACTTCAAAGTGTTGCTTAATGTCCATTTATCACAAATATCGCAAAATTAAATTTCTTAAATTATGTACATGTTTTAAAGTTATATGTACGAAAACAGTAAAATTTTTTCCTTAGTGTTTATTGTGATTTTCTGCTTCTGTTATCTTACTTCAAAGCGGTGCTTAATGTCCATTTATCACAAACATCACAAAATTAAATTTCTTAAATTATGTACGTGTTTTTAAGTTATTTCCATATTTTTCAAGCTTGAATTCGAACCCATTGTGATATAAATAAAAAATCATGAAGCATAAGAAAAGATAAGATTTTTAAGAATCTCTGATATATCGTACTTATACCAAAGTGGTACTTAATGTCAAGAAAACAATCAAAATATCATTTTTCTTGGTGTGAAATATTTCTCTGTTTCAAGTTTTACTTTACTTTAATTTTTGAAAACAGTAACATTTTTTCCTTAGTGTTTATTTTGATTTTCTTACTTCTGTTATCTTACTTCAAAGTGTTGCTTAATGACCATTTATCACAAATTAAAATATCTTAAATTATGTACGTGTTTTAAAGTTATTTCCATATTTTCCAAGTTTGAATTCCAGCCCATTTTGATTCAAATTAAAAATCATGAAGCGTAAGAAAAGATAAGATTTTTAAGAATCTTTGATATATCGTACTTATACCAAAGTGGTACTTAATGTCAAGAAAACAATCAAAATGTCATTTTTGTTGGTGTGAAATATTTTCCTATTTCAAGTTTTATTTTACTTTAATTTTTGAAAACAGTAACATTTTTTCCTTAGTGTTTAATGTGGTTTTCTTACTTCTGTTATCTTACTTCAAAGTGTTGCTTAATGACCATTTATCACAAATATCACAAAATTAAATTTCTTAAATTATGTACATGTTTTAAAGTTACATGTACGAAAACAGTAACATTTTTTCCTTAGTGTTTATTGTGCTTTTCTTGCTTCTGTTATCTTACTTCAAAGCGGTGCCTAATGTCCATTTATCACAAACATCACAAAATGAAATTTCTTAAATTATGTACTTGTTTTATGTTATTTCCATATTTTCCAAGCTTGAATTCGAGCCCATTTTGATATAAATAAAAATGCATGAAGCGTAAGAAAAGATGAGATTTTTAAGAATCTCTGATATATCGTACTTATACCAAAGTGGTACTTAATGTCAAGAAAACAATCAAAATATCATTTTTCTTGGTGTGAAATATTTCTCTGTTTCAAGTTTTCCTTTACTTTAATTTTTGAAAACAGTAACATTTTTTCCTTAGTGTTTATTGTGATTTTCTTACTTCTGTTATCTTACTTCAAAGTGTTGCTTAATGACCATTTATCACAAATATCACAAAATGAAATTTCTTAAATTATGTACGTGTTTTAAAGTTATTTCCATATTTTCCAAGCTTGAATTCCAGCCCATTTTGATACAAATTAAAAATCATGAAGCGTAAGAAAAGATAAGATATTTAAGAATCTCTGATATATCGTACTTATACCAAAGTGGTACTTAATGTCAAGAAAACAATCAAAATATTATTTTTGTTGGTGTAAAATATTTCTCTGTTTCAAATTTTATTTTACTTTAAGTTTTGAAAACACTAACATTTTTTCCTTAGTGTTTATTGTGGTTTTCTTACTTTTGTTATCTTACTTCAAAGTGTTGCTTAATGTCCATTTATCATAAATATCACAAAATTAAATTTCTTAAATTATGTACATGTTTTAAAATTACATGTACGAAAACAGTAACATTTTTTCCTTAGTGTTTATTGTGGTTTTCTTGCTTCTGTTATCTTACTTCAAAGTGTTGCTTAATGTCCATTTTTCACAAACATCACAAAATGAAATTTCTTAAATTATGTACGTGTTTTAAAGTTATTTCCATATCTGCCAGGCTTGAATTCCAGCCTATTTTGATACAAATTAAAAACATGAAGCGTAAGAAAAGATTTTTGAAAATCTCTGATATATCATACTTGTACCAAAGTGGTACTTAATATCAAGAAAACAATCAAAATATCATTTGTTGGTGTGAAATATTTCTCTGTTTCAAGTTTTATTTTACTTTAATTTTTGAAACCAGTAACATTTTTTCCTTAGTGTTTATTGTGGTTTTCTTGCTTCTGTTATCTTACTTCAAAGTGTGGCTTAATGTCCATTTATCACAAGTATCGCAAAATTAAATTTCTTAAATTATGTACATGTTTTAAAGTTACATGTACGAAAACAGTAACATTTTTTCCGTAGTGTTTCCCTATTGTGGTTTCGTTGCTTCTGTTATCTTACTTCAAAGTGTTGCTTAATATCCATTTATCACAAAGATCACAAAATGAAATTTCTTAAATAATGTACGGGTTTTTAAGTTATTTCCATATTTTCAAAGCTTGAATTCGAGCCCATTTTGATATAAATAAAAAATCATGAAGCATAAGAAAAGATAAGATTTTTAAGAATCTCTGATATATCGTACTTATACCAAAGTGGTACTTAATGTCAAGAAAACAATCAAAATATCATTTTTGTTGGTGTGAAATATTTCCCTGTTTCAAGTTTTATTTTACTTTAGTTTTTGAAAACAGTAACATTTTTTCCTTAGTGTTTAATGTGGTTTTCTTACTTCTGTTATCTTACTTCAAAGTGTTGCTTAATGTCCATTTTTAACAAACATCACAAAATGAAATTTCTTAAATTATGTACATGTTTTAAAGTTACATGTACGAAAACAGTAACATTTTTTCTTTAGTGTTTATTGTGCATTTCTTGCTTCTGTTATCTTACGTCAAAGCGGTGCCTAATGTCCATTTATCACAAACATCACAAAATGAAATTTCTTAAATTATGTACGTGTTTTATGTTATTTCCATATTTTCCAAGCTTGAATTCGAGCCCATTTTGATATAAATAAAAATGCATGAAGCGTAAGAAAAGATGAGATTTTTAAGAATCTCTGATATATTGTACTTATACCAAAGTGGTACTTAATGTCAAGAAAACAATCAAAATATCATTTTTGTTGGTGTGAAATATTTCTCTGTTTCAAATTTTATTTTACTTTAAGTTTTGAAAACACTAACATTTTTTCCTTAGTGTTTATTGTGGTTTTCTTACTTTTGTTATCTTACTTCAAAGTGTTGCTTAATGTCCATTTATCACGAATATCACAAAATTAAATTTCTTAAATTATGTACATGTTTTAAAGTTACATGTACGAAAACAGTAACATTTTTCCCTTAGGGTTTATTGTGGTTATCTTGCTTGTGTTATGTTACTTCAAAGTGGTGCTTAACATCATTTCATCACAAATAACACAACATTAAATTTCTTAAATTATGTACGTGTTTTAAACTTATTTCCATATTTTCGAGGCTTGAACTCCAGCCTGTTTTAGTATACATGAAAAGCTCGAAAGATAAGAAAAAGATCTTTTAAATCAAAATATCTAATATTCCTTATTTGCGCCAAAGTGGTACTTAATGTAAATGAAAACATTATTTGTTAGTGTAAATATATTTAAACCTATAAGTAGAGCGACAAGAAGATTGCTGCAGAAGTGACTGCTTTGCTGCTATCTGCAGTGACTGCATATAAGTGGCTAACCTGAACTAAGCAAACTTTGCCACTCGAAAGATTAACTACACTAATCTTATGTCTTTTTACTGACTTAACTAACCATACTTCTTGTTCACATAACCTTAAAGAGTTTTTTTTTTAAGAGTTGACAATACTAAATTATAATACAGATATTTTACAATTTAAATAAAACAATTGTTCTGGTGTCTCACTGTGAGAAAGAGCTTTAATATCCTGAAAAAGGAAATTTCAAACAAATCTCATTTCGTCGTGTGTTCGCAGCGTGAATGCTGCAGACAATTAATTGTATAAACACATAAAGCGTCAGAATCTCCATTTTTTGCATTATTAGTGAACCTGCTCTGTAATTAGTATATAAGAATAACGTTCTCATTGAGGTGTTTAAACCTAAAGCGTAGTTAAATTAAATCCCTTGTTAAATTGTGGGCCTTAGCAGGAAGCTTCCAGTCGAATAAATGATTCACGGAAGTCCCTAAGGTTTAGAAGTCCCTTAAATAACGATCTCATCTTTCCCGGTTCCCCTTAAGTAAAAACGAGGCGCTAATTTAGTGACTATTTTCTCTGGAGCAGAAAATTAAATATCATTAATTCCTTGTCATAATGAACGATAAACTTTAATTAATATTGTTTGCATAACTCTCTAGCGCTCCGAGGGGACGTATTTTTGGGAACGAACGTCCCAATTTATATTGGATTATCATCTTGAACCGATGAAAATTATTGTTCAGACAATAACACGTTTCTCTCCTCCGAGCCATGGAAATTGAATCTATTGTGCTACGTGGAAAGAAGGACTGTCATCTAATTGTCCAAGGGCAAATACCTAAAGAGCTGACTGAGGCTGACGCGTATCCGTTGTTTTTGAATTTCGCCGCAAAAGTTTTAGGGAAAATGTATTTTCCGAGCGAGAAAACGTTCAATATTCAGTTCAGAGTTAATTTCAGCTGTCAATTTCCAGGACACGTGCTGCAAGGGAAAACTGTGCGATTTGGGTCATACAAATCGTGAACTTTTTTTGTTTTTTGCTTATTGGCCAAGGGAAAAACAACATAAAAATTAATAAACATTTTAATACACGCTATTGATGTTTTGCTAGAATTACAATTCCATTATTTAAATGAAACCGCAGTGATTCATTCCGTTATTGTGCTGAAATGAAAGTGGGTCCAAATATTGTCTAGGAAAACAAAACGTATTGTTCGGAGACCGTAGTTTGTTATAGTTCTCTTGTATAAACTGGGGGGGTAGCGAAGCGAAGGAGATTGGAGAATAACATTTGCCTTCCACAAGAGTACATATTTGACAACTAATGAAAAAGCGTTAGTCACTATTATAATTCTTCTTTTGCAGATTTTCCAAGAGTGGTCGTGGGACCAGAAAACCCCCTGCGTGTAGAAAGAGACTCGAAAGCCACCCTGGAATGCAACGTTGACGCTAAACCAAAGGTGACAGGGGTCAGGTGGATGAGGAACAGCAGGTTCATTAGTTCGAGCTATAACCACGAAATTCGCAGGGTTTCTATCCAGGATTCCGGTGAGTGTTTCTCTTTATATACAAAAAGGGCCATTTCTTTGAGTTAACCACAAAATACCATCAGTAACACGCTTATTTCTTTGAATTGTATTTGCTTTGCTACTGGAATTACTCGAAAGTTCTCGGAATTACTTAAAAGTTTTCGGAATTACTAGCAGTTTTATGGAATTACAGGGATTTTGCTAGAATTACTTTTAGGAATTACTGGTAATTTCATAGGATTACTGGAAATTTATTGTAATTACTGTAAACTTCGTAGAATTAATAAAAAAATTCCGTGGAAATATTTGGTATTACTTAGAAAATTTTTGGAAATATCTAAACATTTTTGAAATTACGCGGGCTTTTTAATCATTGCAACATGACGTCACACGTTACCACGGCCAACTTATTAACAAGGATAGTTAGCTGGTATGGTTACTGTTACATGTTTTAGCTGAAGCTACTTGGGAAAAAAAGTAGTTTTTCGTTTTTTGGTCAAGACATTTGAACCTTGACAGGTTTTCAACCAAGACAGGTTAATTTTTTTTAAATAGTCAAAAAGGGTAAAAAATCGTTAAATTAATTTTTATTAGGTTCGAAAGTAAGCTTTTCCCGAGAGAAATGTTGCTCTGGAGTTTTAGTGTATAAGTAATTTAAAGTACTGGGCATTACAGGGAATTCCTCGGAATTATTGGAAATTTTACCATTACCAAGAAATTCGTTGAAAATATTTAGAATTACTGGGGATTTTTTTAAAGGTACCTGAAATTATTTGGAATTAGACGAATTTTCTGTACTTATTTTGAATGTATTTGGAAAATATTTAGAATTTTAAAGTAATTAATTAAGTTTCTCACATTATGACGTGGGGTTTGGCACATGAGAAATGCCACTCTGGAATTTTAAGGTACAAGTAATTTGAAGTACTGGGCATTACCAAGAAACTTTAGAAATAGTTGTGATTTTTTAAAAAGTAACTAAAATGTCTTGAAATTCCAGGGACTTTCTGGGAAGAGTTTCGAATAATTGAAGCTTTAAAGTAAATCAGTTTTGGAATTACAGTGCACAGATTAGATGGTGGGTTTACCCATCAGGAATTGTCAATCTGAACTTCTAGTGTAAAAGTTATTTGAAGTACCGAGAAATAACAAAATTCTCGGATTTAGTGGGAATTTTAATTCATTACTGACAAATTTGTTGAAAATATTTAGAATTGGGATTCTTTAAAAAGTACCTGGAATTACTTGCAATTGGGCCGAATTTATGAGGTATATTTCGAATATATAGATAACGCTTGGATTTTAAAGTAATTAATTATTTACACATTAGTTATTACACAATGTATTAAAAAAAATTTAATTTCAAAGTAATTTTCCAGTTGTGATACTTTAGGAACTTGAGGGTAAACATTATGAAATGCGGTTACATTCTTCAGGAAATGTCACTCTGGAATTTTAGTACACAAGCAATTTACATTACTAGAAATTACTTAAAATTTTATGTAATTATCAAGGAATTTGTTGGAAATACTTGGAATCACTTCGAGTTTGCCGGACTACGTAATTTCAAAGTAATTCCCTTTTGGAATTTCTGGAAATTTTATAAAATTACTAGAAATCTATTGAAATTACTAGAAATCTTATAAAACTACTTGAAAGTTTCTGGATAATACCTGAAATTACTTGCAATTACGTGGACTTTTTGGGAAATATTCAAAATTTGAAGTAATTTTTCTGTTATGGACTTTTAGTGTACACATTATGAAGTGTGGTTTAACCGTCACTCTAAAATTTTAGTGCGCAAGTAATTTATATTATAGGGAATTACGGAGAATTTCTCTCAATTACTGAAAATTTCTCAGAATTATCGGAAATTCTTTGCAGTTACTGGGACTTTTATAGCATTACTGCACTTTTCTTGAAACTTCTAGAAATTTTTTGAAATTTTCAAAAAATTACTAGAATTTTATTGGAATTAGTATAAATCTTATAAAACTACTTTAAAATTTCTGGAAAATACCTAAAATAACCTGAAATTACGGATTTTTAGAAAAATAGTTACAATTTATGAATACTTCAAGTTTCAAAGTTTTGAAACTTCAGGGTGAACATTAAAAGATTTTACTCTTCAGGGGTTTTATTCTTCAAGAAATGTCACTCTGGAATTTTAGTGTACAAGCAAATTACTTTACGGGAAATTTCTCGGAATTACTTAAAATTTTATGGACTTACCAAGAAATTTTTTTGAAACACCTGGAATTACTTGCAGTTTCACGGACTTTGTGGTAAATACTTTAAAAAGTAGTTGTAATTTTTCAGTTTTGGAATTTTAAGGTTTATACTAGTTCTCAAAATAACTGCAAATATACTGCAATTTACAGAAATACTTTTTCTTTTAGATTTTATTGAAATTACTGGAAATTTTAAGAATTATTAAAGACTTGCTTGAATATATTTGGAATTACTTGTAATATTTTTGGAAATACCTAACACTATATACTTTTTTCTAATTTTGACATATAAAGTGGCACTTTTCAATACTGATGACAGTGACGTAACGTCCTACTTTTCGTAACTAGTTACGAAAAGTAAAATCTTTCGTAACTAGTGATGAAAAGTTGGTGTCACCACCAGTTGCAGGTTTCGGCTGTGGCACACCGTTGCTATAGTTTTACGATATTAAGTAGATACAAAGTGGTTTAAAAGTAAATATTGAAGTTATAAGTATTGAAGTAATAATAATAATTCTCTCTCTAAGTAGGTATTTGTAGTCAAAATTAGAAAAACTCTTGTATGAAACACGTGACGAAAAACCCTTTTTGTGTATCTCATTCAAATTGCGGGAACTCGCTGCGCTCGTCCCGCAAACATTCATTCGTTACACAAAGTCGGACTTTTCGTAACTGGTTACATAAATAGCTATTAATTTTAAAGTAATATCCCAGTTTTGGAATTTTAAGTTACCTACTAGTTTTGGGAATTAATGGAAATATTTTGAAATTATTGATAATTTTATGGAATTACTGGATATGTTTAAAATTACTGAAAATCGTACAGAATTACTAAGAAATTTTTGGAATTACATAGATTTTTTTTTAAATACCTGAAATTATTTGCAATTGCATGGACTTTTTAAAAAATAAAATTTCCCCGTATGATAATGTCACTCTGAAATTTTAGTATACAAGCAGTTTGTATTACTGATAGTAGAGAATTTTTTTTCAGTTACTCGAAATTTTTCAGAACTACTGAGAATTCTTTAAAACAACTGGATATTTTTTTGAAATCACATTTATTAGAATTACTAGAAATTTTATAATATTATCAAGGAAATTTTTTGAAGTATTCCAGATACTCAGTTCCTTGAACTTGTACGGATTTTCTGGAAATAATTACAATTTATGAAAAATACTTGGAAATTCAAAGTTGCATCAGAAAGTTAGACGGACATCAAGTTACATTACTGAAAATTATAGGACATTTCTCGGAATTACATAAAATTTTATGGAATTACCAAGAAATTTTTTTGAAACACCTGGAATTAATTGGAGTCGCACAGACTTTCTGGTAAATACTCAGAACTGTTTCTGAAAAATAGTTGTAATTTTCCAGTTTTGGAATTTTAAGGTTCATACTATTTCTAAGAATTACTGTAAGTCTTATGGAATTACTAAGGAATTACTTGAAAATATTTGGAATTACTTGTAAGATTTTTGCAAATAACTAAAACTACGTTTAATTACTGAAAACTATAAACTACCAAGGAATTTTTTGAGAATTCATGGAATTACTTGGAATTGCTCGGTCTTTTTGGGAAATTCTTCGAACTTTTTGGAAAATACTTGTAATTTTAAAGTAATATCCCAGTTTTAGAATTTTAAATTACCTACTAGTTTTGAAAATTACTGGAAATATTTTGAAATTACCGATAATTTTATGGAATTACTGGATATGTATTAAAATTACTGAAAATCGTATAGAATTACTGAAGACATTTTTTGGAAGTACATAGAATTTTTTTTTAAATACCTGAAATTACTTGCAATTGCACGGACTATTTGGAAAATACAATTTACCCGTGTGATAATGTCACTCTGAAATTTTAGTGTACAAGCAATTTGTATTACTGATAGTAGAGAATTATTTTCAGTTATTCGAAATTTTTCAGAATTACTGCGGATTCTTTGAAATTACTGGATATGTTTTGAAATCAAATTTCTTGGAATTACTAGAAACTTTATGGTATTATCAAGGATATTTTTCAAAGTGCCTGGAGTTACTTGAAGCTGCACGGATTTTCTGAAAATAATTACAATTTATGAAAAATACTTGGAATTTCAAAGTTACATCAGAAAGTTAGAGATAAATCAAGTTACATTACTGAAAATTACAGGACATTTCTCGGAATTACTTAAAATTTTATGGAATTACAAAGAAGTTTTGTGAAACATCTGGAATTACTTGGAGTTCCACGCACTTTCTGGGATATACTTAGAACTGTTAGAAAAATAGTTGTAATTTTCCAGCTTTGGAATTTTAAGGTTCATACTAGTTCTTTTAGATTTTATTAAACTGGAATTCTTACAGAATTACTAGCGAATTTCTTGAAAATATTCGGAATTACTTGTAATATTTTTGGAAATACCTGAAACTACTTTAAATTACTAAAAACTATGGAACTACCAAGTATTTTTTTGAGAATACATGGAATTACTTGGAATTGCTCGGTCTTTTTGGGAAATTCTTCGAATTTTTTTGAAAATACTTGTAATTTTAAAGTAATATCCCAGTTTTGGAATTTTAAGTTACCTACTAGTTTTAGGAATTACTGGATATGTTTAAAATTACTGAAAATCGTATAGGATTACTAAAAAAATGTTTGGAATTACTTGGAATTACTAACCTGAACTAACCTGAAATTACTTGCATATGCTGGGACTCTTTGGAAAATAAAATTTACCCGCGTGATAATGTCACTCTGAAATTTTACTGTACAAGCAATTTGTATTACTGATAGTAGAGAATTATTTTTAGTTATTCGAAATTTTTCAGAATTACTGCGGATTCTTTGAAATAACTGGATATTTTTTGGAATCAAATTTCTTGGAATTACTAGAAATTTTATGGTATTATCAAGGATATTTTTCGAAGTGCCTGGAGTTACTTGAAACTGCACGGATTTTCTGGAAATAATCACAATTTATGAAAAATACTTGGAATTTCAAAGTTACATCAGAAAGTTAGAGATAAATCAAGTTACATTACTGAAAATTACAGGACATTTCTCGGAATTACTTAAAATTTTATGGAATTACAAAGAAATGTTGTAAAACATCTGGAATTACTTGGAGTTCCACGCACTTTCTGGGAAATACTTAAAACTGTTAGAAAAATAGTTGTAATTTTCCAGCTTTGGAATTTTAAGGTTCATACTAGTTCTTTTAGATTTTATTAAACTGGAATTCTTACAGAATTACTAGCGAATTTCTTGAAAATATTCGGAATTACTTGTAATATTTTTTGAAATACCTGAAACTACTTTAAATTACTGAAAACTATGGAACTACCAAGGATTTTTTTGAGAATACATGGAATTACTTGGAATTGCTCGGACTTTTTTGGGAAATTCTTCGAACTTTTTGGAAAATACTTGTAATTTTAAAGTAATATCCCAGTTTTGGAATTTTAAGTTACCTACTAGTTTTAGGAATTACTGGATATGTTTAAAATTACTGAAAATCGTATAGAATTACTAAAAAATTTTTTTGGAATTACTTGGAATTACTAACCTGAACTAACCTGCAATTACTCGCAATTGCAGGGACTCTTTGGAAAATAAAATTTACCCGTGTGATAATGTCACTCTGAAATTTTAGTGTACAAGCAATTTGTATTACTGATAGTAGAGAATTATTTTCATTTATTCGAAATTTTTCAGAATTACTGCGGATTCTTTGAAATAACTGGAAATTTTTTGAAATCAAATTTCTTGGAATTACTAGAAATTTTATGGTATTATCAAGGAAATTTTTCGAAGTGCCTGGAGTTACTTGAAGCTGCACGGATTTTCTGGAAATAATCACAATTTATGAAAAATACTTGGAATTTCAAAGTTACATCAGAAAGTTAGAGATAAATCAAGTTACATTACTGAAAATTACAGGACATTTCTCGGAATTACTTAAAATTTTATGGTATTACAAAGAAGTTTTGTGAAACATCTGGAATTACTTGGAGTTCCACGCACTTTCTGGGATATACTTAGAACTGTTAGAAAAATAGTTGTAAATTTCCAGCTTTGAAATTTTAAGGTTCATACTAGTTTTTTAGATTTTATTAAACTGGAATTCTTACTGAATTACTAGCGAATTTCTTGAAAATATTCGGAATTACTTGTAATATTTTTGGAAATACCTGAAACTACTTTAAATTACTGAAAACTATGGAACTACCAAGGATTTTTTTGAGAATACATGGAATTACTTGGAATTGCTCGGACTTTTTTGGGAAATTCTTCGAATTTTTTGGAAAATACTTGTAATTTTAAAGTAATATCCCAGTTTTGGAATTTTAAGTTACCTACTAGTTTTAGGAATTACTGGATATGTTTAAAATTACTGAAAATCGTATAGAATTACTAAAAAAATTTTTGGAATTACTTGGAATTACTAACCTGAACTAACCTGAAATTACTTGCATATGCAGGGACTCTTTGGAAAATAAAATTTACCCGCGTGATAATGTCACTCTGAAATTTTACTGTACAAGCAATTTGTATTACTGATAGTAGAGAATTATTTTTAGTTATTCGAAATTTTTCAGAATTACTGCGGATTCTTTGAAATAACTGGATATTTTTTGGAATCAAATTTCTTGGAATTACTAGAAATTTTATGGTATTAGCAAGGATATTTTTCGAAGTGCCTGGAGTTACTTGAAACTGCACGGATTTTCTGGAAATAATCACAATTTATGAAAAATACTTGGAATTTCAAAGTTACATCAGAAAGTTAGAGATAAATCAAGTTACATTACTGAAAATTACAGGACATTTCTCGAAAATTACTTAAAATTTTATGGAATTACAAAGAAGTTTTGTGAAACACCTGGAATTACTTGAGATTGCACGGACTTTCTGGTAAATACTTAGAATTTTTTGGAAATAACTTGAAATTTCAAAGTACACATCTTAGTTCTCGCAATCACTAGAAATATAAAGTTACTAGATATTTATTGAAATCACTGGAAATCTTTCAGTTTTGCTAGGAAATGTCTTCAAAATATTTGGAATTACTTTCTCAGCCTTAGTTAGACACTATTATAATTATATTTAAATATACAATTTTTTTCTCTCTGCTGGACTATACTTCTGCCAGTTTATGGCGCCTTGTTAAGTTGAGAAATTTCTCAATCTGTGTCACTCGGAAACGACTGTAAAAAACAATCTCAAGGTAATATATTTCGTGGACTTCTGGCATTGGAATATGTTGGTCTACTCAGATGGTGGTGCCTGCTTTAGCAAGACATCTATACATGTCAGTTGACTATAAGTGACAATAGATTAACAGATTAACATTATCTCATTGTGTAACTTCGGAGTAACCGTGACGTCATGCTAGTTTACCCAAAGAAATAAGCGTTTTGTCTTGAAAAATTATGATGGCGAAGCCTCGAAAAGCGATTATTATTTTGCAATTGATCGATCGACGACACGGGTATTTCGTGGAGCATTTCTCATTTCGTTCGCTCTTCAGGCGGGCATTTCTCTATATAAAAACTTAATGAGAATCGTATCGTAATATTTTGCTTTCGGATTTGCTTTGTTCATGCGTGACAATGTAAAGAAACAGGCGAGATGATTATTTTCGTTTTTAGTATCGCGATAATAATTGTCTGGGACGCTAACAATGCTTATTAAAGTTGATGAGATTTTTTTTTGTTTATCTCGTTGTTAGAGGTGAAATATTTCGCATTTACAGGAAAATACACCTGTAGCGCCGACAACGGGCTCGGAAAAGTGGGTGAGCAGGATATATTCTTAGACGTCCTTTACGGTCCAATTGTTACTCTGGAAGCCAAAACGAAAGAGGCCGAAGAAGGGGAGCCCGTGTACATAAAATGTAATGTTACTGGCAATCCCAGCCCTTTAACAATTGAATGGGTGAGTTTCACTCCCAGATTAAATGTTTATTTTTAGCTACAAATATCCTCAATCCTCGTTAATTTTTTTGCTAACCAATATTTGTTCAGCTCAAAGAGGGAAAACCAGACTTTCGCCAATCCGGTGACACCCTGAGGATTTCTCACGTGACAGCTGAAAGCTCCGGTACCTACGTGTGTAGAGCCGTTAATCTGCTGTCCCCATCGGGACAAGGGGCTCGCAAGTCAGAACGAGTGGGCAACGCTTCGGTGGCCCTTTTGGTGCGCCATCGTCCAGGGAGGGCCAGAATTTCCCCAAACAGGCCGGTGGTATGGGAAGGGAACGCTGTCACTCTGAGCTGCGCAGCTACGCCTCCTGGATGGCCTGCTCCACAATACAGGTGAGAATTACAATATTTACTTGTACTCAAAATGTACTCAAAAGTACATTTCCTCTGATTATGTTTTTTAATAAACACCCTATATGTACCTACACCCAAGATTCTTAGACGACGTGTAATCAGTTTGCTGTCACCGAACACGAGGTTTTTAAGCCAAATAAAAGAGAAAAGTGCTGTTTCCACGAAAACTAATAACTAAAGCGAACATGAAAGAGATTTTTATATTTAATAAATGCACATGGCCAATCGAGTTCGCACCTTTCCAATAGAACTAACGTTGGCAATCCTGACAGCGTGACATAAATTATTACATCGCGTGAGTTGTATGTATTTGCTATTCTGCAGAAAAATACATTAAAACACATTCACACAACGTTTCACGAAAATTTTTATTTTAACCCGCCTGCACGAGGGGAAATTCGTGTTCATGCCCGCATTTAATATATTCTCTTTTCAAATTTATGTTTGTCTAAAAAGTACGTTTACCTCTCGCTTTAAAATTTACAGCATTATATTTCTAACAAAAACTGCATACATTTTACTTCAAAGGTAACGCACGTTGCGGGTACCCATAAATTTGAGTTGGGAGGGTTTATTGAACCAATGGGAGGTAAAAGAGGACTTCTAAAAGAACAATAAATGTTGGTTTTACTCCGGTATGTGCCCATTCGTTCTAAAGCCATAAGTCGTCAAATTTGGAAATTGAGAAAAAATGAGACATATAGCTCCTTTTGCTTACTCAAAAAAAATTGGTAATCCCCTATGTACGTAACAGAGTAAACCTGTAAGTGAAAAAGTTTATTTTAAAAGTGCCCAAAAATCGACCACCGAAGGGGTCTAATTCTGGAATTATTGAACCAATGGGACTTGTATTGGAGGGAGATAAAAGAGGACTTTGAAAACTGTTGGATTCACTAGAATCGATCCTATAGGCCGTCAAAATTGGAAATTGAGAAAGAACATGGCAAAAACCTGCTTTGGCTATTTTTAAACATTTTTTTGATTGTTTTTAAGCTCTTTTTGATCAAAATAAAACGATTTCAATCTCCTATGAACGTAGTGAGCTTAATACGAATCAGAGACGCTTCGTAAGTGAGGTTTTTTAAAAGCAGAAAAAGTGTCCAAATATCGACCATCGAAGTTCTTGAGAAGTGTTGGTGAGACGTGGAGAGAACAACTCAAGAAGAATAACAAACTGTTGGATTCACTTCCAATCGACACACCTGTTCAAAAGTTATAAGCTGTCAAAGTTGGAAATTAAGAGAAATGAAGGCATACACCCTCCTTTGGTTATTGTGTTGTGAAAATACCATCTGCTTTCATGTTGACTAAGTTTTATTATTAAACAACTGGTATAAGCCATCTTGTCAAAATTTCAGATGGTTCAAAGTCAACCTCGATGGCGAGACCACCATCTTGGCCACCGGTTCCAAGTACACAATCGCCAATGCGAATTTGGGTGCTGAAGGCACCTACAATTGCCAGGCTCACAACGAACTCGGTCCCGGCGAAATGTCTTCGGTCGACCTGGAGGTCCACCAGCCCCCCACCTTCAAGCAGAAGCTGAAGCCCTTGGAGACGAAAAGGGTTGGAGACCCCAGATTTTCCGTAAATTGCAGCGCCAGGGGTAAGCCACGTCCGGTTGTCCGATGGCTGAAGGACGACGAAGAGCTGACAGCTGATGCCAATATGTTTGAGGTAAGTTCAAAAAAAATTTTATTAAAGTTATTTATAGATCAAAGGTCATTTTGCGTTCAAAAGGGACCGGAAAGGGTAAAAACGGGACAAAAGGGACGGGAAAGATTTATTGTAAGTCCTAAAATTCCATACCCAAGGCCTCTTGGGGGTACTTGTAGAGGTGCATTGGTAGGGGTGCGTGGTAAGAGCTGCTCGGACGAAGGGTATGGAAACTACTAATAGGTGTTCGTTACAATCTCCCCTCTCACTGTCTAAGATAGAGTAGATCTGGCTGCATTGAATCATTGGATATTTCCTGGAGCATTATCGGCATCGCTAAGAGCGTGTTGACTCTGGTGCGTGGTATACTGCGAAATCCCCTGTTAGTCTGGTTGGGCCAGTAGGGCGATTTCATAGCTGGGTCAGTGGTCTCATTGTCATATTGGTGCAGGATCTTGACGAGGGATCACGGCTCGGGTTTCTTCTGACTCGTTAGTTCCTGCGTAGCGGTACAGGTCTCTCTGTTGACGGGGTATCTCTTAGAAAGCTAAGGGGTAATGGCTTTGGACTAGTCAACCTACGACGAAACACAAGATTAGGGTATTGTCTTCACTCTCGCTCTCATGTAATAGTGGGGGTCAAAGTAGGGAATCCGCTACTACGTTATCTTTTCAAAAAGGCCGAAAAAGGGTAAACACGAACACCGCGTGTAATGCTTTATTGTAAGTCCTAAAATTCCACACCCAAGGTCTCTTGGGGGTTCTTGTAGAGGTGCGTTGGTGGGAGTGCATGGTAAGGGCTGGCTGACGGCACCACTCTAAGAGGTGGGTCCAACGTTATGGAAACTACTGGTGGGTGTTCCTTACAATCTCCGCTCTCACTGCTTGAGATCGAGTAGACCTGGCTGCATTGAATCATTGGATATTTCCTGGATCATTCTCGGCATCGCTAAGGGCATGTTGACTCTGGTGCGGGGTATATTACGAAATCCACCGGTAGCCTGGTTGAGCCAGTAGGGCGATTTCGTAGCTGATGTGTCTGTGCTTTTATTGTGGTCTTGGTGTAGATTCTTGACACGGCTCGGGTTTCTTCTGACTCGTTAGTTCATGCGTAACGCTACAAGATTCTCTGTTGACGGGGTATCCCTTAGAAAGCCAAGTGGTGGTGGCTTTGGAATAGTCAACCTACTTATGTAATAGTGAAGGCCAAAATAGGATATCCGCTACTACGTTATCTTTTCTGATCTGTAGTCGATAAGTAAATTAACGGGAAGGCCCATCCCAGGATAATGTGACTCTGGGGCAACATCTGAATAAGCACTTTGAGCCTTAAAAGCTGAGATTAAAAGTAAGAACAGTCCCCAATACGAGGTGAAGCGAGTCTCTAACAGAGCGGCCTGCATAGTCGATATCCATTTGTTATCCGGAACACCTATCAAATTGGCGGCGCTTGGAATTGATGAGGCACAATCATCTATGTCTTCATATTTAAAATGTTTCTCCATATTCAACATAATAAAGAAAATAATTGATATCCTCATCTACTTGAAGGTCAAGACTGAGTACTCGGACTCAAACGGCGCAGTGAGCGTGCTGAGTGTCCTCAGGTTCAGCGGCAGGGCCAGACCCAATGGAAACGAACTACTGCCCTCCGACAGAGGAGTCTACACCTGCAGCTTTGAGAACGAAGTCCGCAAAGCCGAGTCCACCATGCACCTGAAAATCGAACGTAAGTTTTTTTTTTAATGAAACAAATTCCGAAAAATTCATAAAACTCATTTAGATGAGCCTATCGTGCTGCATCCCTACAACAAGGTAGCCTACGATATCTCGGAAACCGCTGAAGTGGTATGCCGAGTGCAAGCTTACCCCAAGCCAGAGTTTAAATGGTTCTATGGCAATAATATCAGCCCGTTGCACTCTTCTTCAGAGGGGGCGCACTACGTGGTGCAGACTACCTCGGATGAAGACGACGTTTATACTAGTGTTTTGAAAGTGTCTCACATCAAAAAGCAAGATTATGGAGACTACAACTGCCAGGTTAGTAGTTATTACCTTTCTCTCATTTTGTGTGCAAACGCATCCTCCTCATTCAAAACCTTTTTATTCAGGTGGTCAATAGCTTGGGTAAAACCGAAACCAAAATTCGCTTACAATCCAAAGGCCCTCCAGAAAGGCCTACCAAACTAACTGCCCTGATGACTGGTCCCACTTACGTAACCTTGGGATGGGAGCCGGGCTTCAACGGTGGAGTTTTTAACACTAAATACTTCGTTTCCTATAAGAAGATTCCTGGAGACAATGACGTCATGGTGGAGGGCTGCGGCCCCGTGACCAAGAATTTCGATTGGGCTGAAGTGGACTGTCAACAGAACGTGCCTTGCAATGTTACCCATTTGGATCAGCACCAAACGTATTTGTTTAAGGTTGGTAAAGGTTGCACGAGGGCTTTGTGGTGGTCTCTAGTGAGGCGATTTTGTAGGTTAAGGCTTTGAACACAAAAGGAGTGGGTGAGAATTCGCAGGAGATTCGGGCAACCACCCGAGTGGATAGAATCCCGATGCCTCAACGTGTAGCCTACGACAAAACCTCCAACTCAATTTCTATTATAGTTCCTGCCACATGTTTGCCTTTGGTAGCCGTAGTGGAGACTGTCAGCAATGAAAATCATCCAGTCACCGCCTGGCAAGTCATTGATACACTCGAACTGCAGGTAGGGAATTTTTGCCTAAACCTCAAGTGAAATTTGTTTTATGTTTTTGACAAAACAGGTCTCGGGCATGGTGCCCACGGCCAAAGAAAAAGGTTTGGATAAGATGATGAACAGAAACTATGCCAACGCCAGATCACTGATCGACGAACCTATTGGAGTCGACGAGTACACTCCCAGGATACGAGTGAAGCTGTGTTTACGCACCCACGATCATTGTGGAGAGTTTGTTGAGGCCGAGAGTGAGTATAATAGCCCTTTAAGCTACATCAATTTTACTGCAAATGGCACAGATGTTGAAAAAGTGCCAGATTAATTATTTAGTCCTAAGACGCGACGTTTCGACAAGGCTTATGCGTTCATCTTCAATCTTTCAGTGGGCTATGGAAATCCGCTTCACGAAGCTTCGGCGTTGACCACGCCTACGCTGATTGCCATTGTGGTCACGTGTGCGCTGTTCTTCATCAGCGCAGGCTTGCTGTTGGTCTTCTGCAAGTGCAGGAGGGCACAGCACGGGAAAAAGGCGCAACAGGCCAAAGATCTCGAAATGGACTCAGTCAGGCCGACTATCATTCCTTCTAACGGAAATGGGCAACAGGTGAGATACTTACAGATATTTTTTTAAGTAGTTTTAGGCGCCACTAGTGGACATAATCAAAGATGAGATATTTTAAAACAAAATGAAAGTAAACATGACTCATGAACACTGTATTTTGAAACTGTGTAGTTTATTGAGAAACGGGAAGACCTAGGTTTATGTGGTCGACGTTTTGGCCTTTATTCCAGGTAGTCTTTAGGACAAAGAAAGATTTTGTATTGTGTCGTTTCTGGATATAAAATCATCAGCCAAAAATATCTTTCATGGTTTATGGATCGCCTAGAAGCGCTGTTTTACCATGTTTGCAAAAAGATATAAAAAATTCAAAATATCAACAAAAAACGAAATTTTTATTATCAACAACAATGGTATTTTCAACAATCTTCAATTAGATTATTACACCAACTTATTGATTTTATTATGGCCATTTTCTATTTTTTTTTAAATTTTGTCATTTCTTTAATGCTCACTTATAAGAAAGAAATGGATACTCTGAAAAGAGAGTGACCAATAATTGTAAGTACTTATTTATACATTAAATTATATCTGTGTACTAGTGTTATACCGATAGTCCTACGTACTACACAATTTTATTTTTTTTTCTTGGTTTGCATCATTTATTGCATTAGATAAGATGTGTACGCAGTGTCAATAAGTAACTGAGCCTCATTTACAGCTCAATTCACCTTTGTTCCAGAACCAGGCCCCGCCACCATACTACGCCCCGGGCCTGGAGAACCAAGCTCTGGATCTGCAAATGGCACTAGAGGACCATAAAGCCGTTTACGCTGCCACCCAGAACGGTTACGGACATTATGGTGAACCGAGGAACGACTGGAACTATTTAGGTACGCGTAAGTCTAAGAAATTTATTGATATTGAAATTCTACGAAATTCAAGAACTTTGAGCCCTGACGACTTAGCTTTGAATTGATTATTGATTGTTGTTTCCAGATGCCGGTTATACGACCACCGTGCCGGGTAACGGCAGCGTAGACTCGCAGGACTCTCTTTGGCAATTAAAGATGGCGGCGAATGGAGGTCCCCAGTACGACCAATACGGCGGCCATGATGACTACGCGCATTTCCCGCAGACGCATCAAGACCCTTATGCACAAGTGAGTTACCTTACCTGTAAGGCCACGATGTTAGTGACCAAATGTCCATTTGGTTTTTTATACTTGTTATCAAGTGTAAATTAATGTCGAGTGTAGTGGCTTTTGTACTAACTACAGGGATTCATTTGTTGATGGTGGATAAAAAAAAAGTCGAATCCTGAAAATTTGATACTTTATGAAAGTATGGGACGTTACATTATCGCGCTAGTGGCTGCCATTAGTCAGTGACAATGACAGACTTGACAAGGCGTCATTTCGGTAACTTGACGCATCGCCCTGTCACTGTCAATGCTACAGTCGTGACGTCACTGAGATTACTCTACCAATACCACTGTTCAGTAATATAACAAGTTCAATCACCCGACGGTTGGCCCCAAAATTTTTGCCCCTTGCTCTACCCTAGTTCTCTTCTTTGGCTAGCAGTGTACTATACAGTGTCGACGCGATAAGTACGACATCGGCCTTCTAAGTAAAACTCAAGACCTCCGTATTCCGTCTGAAAACGCCACAGCAAAAAATTGTTGACAAATATGAAAGGGGTGCTCGAACTGTTTCTATTTTTACACTGTGCCAATACTTTACACACAGTATATAGTATAAATGCTGGTGCCTATGAAGGATTGATTCCTATAGCTGATTTTAAGCAATTTGACTTTTTGGTCTATCGTGGAAGTTCAATGCGATAGTTTGAAAATCAACTGATAGGACAAAATCCCATACAGATCAAGAACTTGACGATTTATGAAAAGGTCTATCCATATCATTCTGCTCTTTAAGAATAACAACGCAACATAAATCCACAGAATTTTTATTAAAATCTTTTTTTTTGACAACCAAGTTTTCGGTAAAGCCACACTAATCAAGCTGAAGGTATCCAGGATTCTTCAACTTTTGTAGCCTCTAACAGAAGCACCTTTCCTAGCCTGATCTGGAGAAAAGAGCACAAATAACTCAAGATTATGCTAATAGGCTTAATAATTATCACTGGTTTGTGCTGTTATATTAGAGATATTCAATAGAAAAAGTCATCAACTTGGCTGTAAAATGTCAAGATATAAAGATGAAATAACAAAACAAGACACAACAGACAAAACAGTCAAGTTAATTTACTCAACCTCTTGAGGGAAGAATTAAATAAAGTCCAAAAGGTAGGTAGCATCAAAGTCGGTCTTCGGATCCCGCAATGGCCCCTAAGTTCAGGCGGCGCAGTCCAAAGGCAAAGTAAAACTCTAGTTCAGTTTTATTTTGCTTTTGGTTAAGTTGGTTCAGATTAGTTCAGTTATGTTTCTCCTTTGGTTTAGATAGTTCAGCTAAACCTGTCCTTTATTGCGGTCCATGCGGATCGCCTTTCGACCTGTTAGTTAGGCTAATTCAGTTTTACTTTGCTTTTGGTTAGTTTAGGTTACTTCAGGTTAGTTGTTCCTTTGGTTAGGTTAGTTTAGTTATGTTTTATTTTGATTTGATTAGTCCAGTTGCTACATATTAAATACGTTAGGTTAGTTCAGTTTTACTTTCTCTTTGGTTATTTGAGGTTAGTTCAGTAATGAAGGGTGTTAGGTGAAAACCAGGGCTGTCCTCGTGACCAAGTTTTGAGTAATAACCAGTTTTGAGTAATAACCATTTTTAGTTTATAATCGTCATAACTTGATTTTATTAAGAGGTAATACCCGTATTTTTGTTTAAGAAACATATTATATTATTGAAGAATCAATAAACAATGAAAAATAAACTAAAACATAAAACTTCTGTCAAAAAAAGTGTATTTTATGGAGTAACGTCTGCTTTTTTGCGTGAAAACGGGGACTGTCCATCGTATGTAAATGTAATAAGGAAATAATATGTTATCAATCTTAGAGTTTGAGCATTTATTTTTGTACTGTTTCTTGCTTAAGTAGAAAGCATTTTCCAGTGTATTTGTCTATTAGATAAAGACCAGGGACTGTCTGTGTATCTGTAACAACGAAAAATAATCTTAGAATTTATTTATCATTTTTTCGCTTTCCTAAGAGATTTCTTGAAAACTGATCGCACTGACTGCAAGTATCGGATCTAGGATATCCAAATCCAGTATTCAAATTATCCCGAAATATATTTCTATAGGACTGATAACATGCTTTTGTCCACGACCACTTAATAATATACTGATATTCAGCTTGTTGACCAAAGTTAAATAGGACTCATATAGCGTCAGAGGGATATAAGAGTTGAAACAGCGGGAATAATATCATTATCGATATCGTATATCATTATTCCCGCTCGCCATTTAAGTTATATATGTTGCCTTGGCAACCAGCAGGAGTAGGCAACAAGGCAATATCAAATGCTGCAGCGTAAAAAATGGTTTTGCCGTCAAACGCGAGTGTCACTTTGACATTTCAATAATTTTCTTTACACTACCTATAGATTTTATAATTTGTAATTATTATTAGACAATGGCCGTGGACAAAGTATAGTATTATACTCGCTTTTTATGGCCATTATTCCCACGGGAGACTTGCGCCCCTCGCCTGAGGCTCGTGACGCAAACGTCTCTCTAAGGGAATAATGGCTTTCATAAAAAGCTCGATTAATAATATACTATTTGATCTGGGTAAAATTCTTTGAACAACATGTACATCTTTGTAATGTTAAGTTCCTCTGGGAGATATGACCTGTTTTTATTATCCTTCAAGCTGTAATGGCTTTGCCTTGTCTTGAACGAAGCAATATGTGATTTAATACATTCCAAAGTATCACTTTTCATTTATATGTAGTTTTTTCCTCCACGTTTATTTTTTGGAGCAAAACCAAACTTTTTTAAAGAACCCAGTAGGTACTCAAGTTTACTTCGGGAATTCCGTGTACTACTTTGAAACATTTCGCACATACTTTTTCTTCTTTAAAAATATTTTCTGTTTTAATTCTTACCCGATACTTATAGCTACTATCATGATACTTCGCTAAGTGTTCTGGTGCCCTTGACCTTCTACTTTGAATTGTAGTTACTGACATCAGAGAGCACAAATAGGAATTTTGGTAATTGTTGGACTCCAGAGAATTAAAATGATTAAATATAGCTTGTCTGTCACTTGAGTTCACTTTTTCCGTACACTTGAGTCTCCTACATTCACAAAACGTTCCAAATTCGTGCGATTGTAGACGTAACCTTTTATAGCAACTTCATACATTCTGACCGGTTTGTTACTAAAATTGCCAGGCATTTTTTTAAACAAACACACTCAATGAAACAACATGTGTCACACCAAAACTTTGTCGCGTTTTTAATTAACACACTTTCTGACACAATTATTTTGTGACTGTCACGTTCGGGTTGCTATGGTAATCAAAACATACTCTTGTAAGTGGCCACCTTTTAAAACATAGTTTGTGGCCATCTACTAAGCAATTTTAGGATAAAATAAATAGCTATTTATGTAACCAGTTACGAAAAGTCCGATTTTGTGTAACGAATGAATGTTTGCGGGACGAGCGCAGCGAGTTCCCGCAATTTGAATGAGATACACAAAAAAAGGCTTTGCGTCACGTGTTTCATACAAGATTTTTTCTAATTTTGACTACAAATACCTACTTAGAGATAGAGAGAGAGTTATTATTATTAAACTTCAATATTTACTTTTAAACCACTTTGTATCTACTTAATACCGTAAACTGTAGCAACGGTGTGCAACAACCGAAACCTGCAACTGGTGATGAAACGAACTTTTCATCACATTTTTTAATAACGTTGCAGAATGTGACACTACTTGTATTCACCTGCTTAAAGCATGAGTAAATACATACATTTTGCAAGTGGATGACATATTTAAGATATTTTAGGTAAAAAATGGACATTCCCGGTTTTCTTCTGACACCCTTCAGTTATGCTTTTCCACTTGTAGTTGTCTTCTAGCCTTACTTGTCTTTTATGAGGGCCCATTAGGGCCACCTCTGCTTCTTGTTTCAGTAGCGGCCCTAACGGCCGCTACATAGCCTTTTGCTTGCTACATATTAAATATGTTAGGTTAGTTCAGTTTTACTTTCTCTTTGGTTAGTTGAGGTTAGTTCAGTTATGCTTTTTCACTTGTAGTTGTCTTTTAGGGCTGCCCGAGCATGTTGATTGCTGCATATAAGTGTGGGGTCTGTTGGTTAGGTTAGCGGCAGAAGTACTACAACGATCTATCATTGTCATGACTGTTATTCCATATTTGCTTTTTTGTAGGTTTTATTTAATGAAATGAAATAAAAAAAATCTTTGTAGATTAAAAGAATTTCATTTCAGTCCAGTTTTTGTGCCCCCATAACCCTTATTTTGTACTGCAACCTATTGTTTTGTTGGTATAGAATCCTATTATATATACATTACTTTTTGTAATATTTTTTGGTACAAATATTTCTCAAAATTTTTCGCTTTAAACTAATTAATTTGATGCCCTCTTTCTTGTAAATTTCAAAAAACATCGAAATTCCGTAATGTTTAAACTGACCAGACCCTAAAGTTGCAAAACCACGAAAACCCAAAAACTTTGTCAGTACCCACAGGGTATATGTGTCGCCGCAGAACTTAGTAAAGGGCACAAACTAGTGGATGCAGCGTTCATTAAGGGCTGATGGGCGAGTAGAAAGTATAAAGCATGAAACCGAAATTAGTAGCTTCTCAAATCTTTGTAGTACTAGCAGATGACTTCGATGTTATTGGTTAATAAATTACAAGAATTACATACCATTTTGTCTAATGACTTGCACTCACTAACTTATGCAAGCTCTGGAGTTGGCGCTAAATCCATATTATCAGGGATCATAGTTCATACTATCATAGTTTACAAATTTCACGAGACACGAGAGTAGCTCCAGTTCTGCCTTGAAGTCCTACGGCCTAGGGCCTTGGTCCTAGACCTAGGATAGACGCCCTCCACGCTAACCATTTTGACAGAGATGTACGTACTTTTTCTATTATTTTGAAGAAGCTGACCGCTGCCCCCGTTCACTACTTTTTGTACTTTTTGCTGAAGCTGTGCCCAAGAATAAGACATACAAATATGCAACATTGAAGTAGTTAAGCTTTTGGTGCTGCTGCTTTGTTTAAATTTACGAGTTTTTTTTATAAATTTTTACAATTTACGAAACTTTTTGTTTGTAACAAACACAAACCGTAACAAAGCAAAATTCACTTATGATGAATTCATTAGATAGAGTTTCTCGGGTCTGGTCAGTTTTAAACATTACGTTTATATTAAAAGACAACTACAACTGGAATGATCAAACCAAAGCAATAGCATAACTGAACTAACCAAAAAGAAAGTAAAACTGAACTAACCTGACACACTTATTGTGTAGCAAGCAAAAGGCTCTGTAGGGCCGCTGCAACAAGAAGCAGAGGCGGCCCTAACGGGCCGCCATAAAAGCAAGTAAAACTGGAGTAACCAAATCAAAGGAAAACATAACCAATCTAACCTAACCAAAGGAAGAACAGAACTGAACTGAACTAACCAAAGGCAAAGTAAAACTGAACTAATCTAATCAACAGAACCCACACTTATGTGTGGGTTCTAAAGGGGCGCTGCAACAAAAATCGAAGGCGGCCCTAACAACGGGCAGCCATAAAAGACAAGTAAGACTGGATTAATCAAATCAAAACAAAACATAACTAAACTAACCTAACCAAAGGAGCGACAAAACTGAACTAACCCGAACTAACCAAAAGCAAGGTAAAACTGAATTAACCTAACTGAGAAGTCGAAAGACATTCGCATGGGTAAAGGACAGGTTTAACTGAACTAACTAAACCAAAGTAAAAACATAACTGAACTAATCTGAACCAGCTTAACCAACAACGAAGTAAATACTGAACTAGAGTTTTACTTTGCCTTTGGGCCGCGCCGCCTGAACTTAGGGGCCATTCCGGGATCCGATGCATACTAATCTAACTGCTTCCGAAAAGGCCTAGTTCTGGACATTAAGAGAGAGAGGAACTGGTAACCTAGATGGTCTAATAGGTGATAGCGACAGCTAACACGAAGTGAATAATATGAACTTAATTATAAATGTTCCGTGAGGCATTAAAATGTAAATGAAACGTTCAATTTTTTTGGTATTTTTTTATTATTTTTTAGTATAAATATGAATATTCCGCAAATTTTTTTGGTTTAAACTGCTTATTTTGAAGCTCTCTTTATTGTAAATTTCAAAAGACCAGCACCATTTTCTCTTTTCTTTCATTCCCCGCCATTTTATTCCCAAAGACGAGTGAGATAGACTGATGCTCGTTCCATCTAAGAGTTTGAAAACGAATTTGACAATCAACGGGAATTGACATTGATCGATTGAGTTTTGACAAATTGTCAAACTTACTCTGCTATCTAGTGGCAGAGTAGCCACTAGTTTTGAAGCCTCATATAAAGAGGCTTCAAACCCGCCATATTTAATTTACTTTTTTCGCTTCGTATTTTGTGATAAAACGTGGTTAAAAGTTTCACCGTTACGGTGACGTCCCTTAGAGTAGCCAAATAAAGACGTAAATGTACCGTTGGTATTTTCAGATGTACAGGGTGTTCGAGTTCGGAAATTCGAGCCACATCATTGGGATCTCTGCAACGGTAAGAGATACAGGGTCGGTTAAATCGGGGCAAAGTTGCGCAGTTTGGAGTTCAATAATATACCGTTTTAACATTTGAAAAATTCCGAATACTTCCGAAGATATCCGAAAAAATACGAAATTTTGAAATATCGTTTTTATTTTGTTTTGAGCTTATTCGAAGAGATAATTCAAAATTATTGACATTTCGTCATTGCAACTTTTTTTTGCTCTGTAAGATGGTATATTTACTTTCTGCCTGCGACGTTTCGTTTTTTCGGAACCATCATCAACTTTACTTTTTTAAATACGAACCTGGATTTTTTATTCATTATTTTGATCCCTCTCTTTAATTAAAACAACACGATATGCAGCATGACATATTTTGCAATTACAGTTTAGCTAAAAATCGTTTTTTCTTTATATATAGTAAAGTAAATACTCGAATCGGAATTTTTCAAATGTTAAAACGGCATATTATTGAACTCCAAACTGCGCAACTTTGCCCCGATTTAACCGACCCTGTGTCTCTTACCGTCGCTGAGATCCCAATGATGTGGATCGAATTTGAAACACCCTGTACACTTTCGTTTCAAATCAAAAACGACCATGTTGATGACGTTATTTCTACGTCGTCTTACATTGACCATTCTTTAGGTGCACAAACCGAAAAAGCGCCTAGAATCCCCTGCAGTGTACCGAGATGCCCCCGGCTTACCCGACCCCTACATGGAGCAGATGGACGACGACAAACCCCCTCCGCCACCCCAACACATGTCTTTGGCGTACGAGGAGTCTCTGGAGAGCGGCTATTCGACCCCCAACTCGCGCACTCGCCGAGTGATTCGCGAAATAATCGTGTAGGAGTACGAGTCAGCTCTGGAGGGCACAAGCGAATCTTTTGCCATTTGTAGACGGACATTTTTATGAAGTGACTGATGATATCGTTTGAGGCCCGGTTTTACGTGTAAAGATTAGGCCCACCCTTATTGGTGAGATAGTCGGCTTGAGGCTAATCTAGACACTGTAAAATCGAGCTTTAGTTAGATTTGGTAATTTACACGTTTTATGTGTAAATTTTTCTGTACTTAATGGAACGCGAAAATTGGGACAATTTCCTGGATGGTTCTTGTTTGAACTAACCTGGATATGGGTTTAAAACTCTTTTAATTGCTTAAGTCGTAATAATGACGTTAGTCAGAAACTTTGGTTATGTTATATTAATGTGGGACGTAATAAACACGTGTTTATTACGTTCAACTCACGACGTGTGTGATACGTCCCACTTGTTACATGAACTTTATTAAGGTATAATTCACGTCAAAACGACTTTATATTCTCATTTAATTAACCTAAACGGGGCATAGACAAAATTACGAATTCGCACATGTCGATATAAATTTTTTTCGATCGAGAACCATAAGGAGTTTGGCCCAAAAAAACGTATATGTACTTAATTGAGACGAATTTTATAAACGAAGGAATGTGATTTTCATTGCAATACTTATTGTTGTGCTTTTGTTGTAATTGTTTAATTATGTTCATTTTGTGTGTGTACAAAATATTTTTATAAGATTAGATTTTAATATACCACGTCCAAATTAAGTATACACTTATGGATGGCAGCTTTGAGTCAGGCTAATTATCATCGGACTTGCTTTTGAAGATTGGTGAGGAAATTAGCTAGCTGTTAGAGTTACAGGGTGTATTCGTAATTTGGACCTAAAGGGTCTTATTATGACTGAATTGTATAATACTTATTTTTTTGTCATTATGGGAAGCAAGATATTTGAGTTTAAGATGTTCCGAAGGCGCTCCACGTCATGTAGTTCGTTTTAGGAGACTATTACTTCAGCAAATTACTTAAGAAGTAAATCCATACAATAATTACCAGTGATCATAAAACATGCAAGTTAACATATCAGCCACCTTTTTTATTTCTGACCTTTCTACCTAAAGTTAATAACAATTTACAATTTTTGAGTAATTTGCTGGTACGTGCCTGCCTTCTATTTGTTAATCATCACCAATCACCATCATCTTCATCGTGCCAAATGCAAATCGTCATGCACCCTCAGCAAGTTCAATTTTTATATCGTGTACCTATTTAGTATACAGTATAGTTCCGAATTACTGATGCTCTCTATGAATATCCATTTTTCGTACAAAAATGCTGAAAACTCGAATTTTTGTAGGTTTTTAGGATTTTGATCTCAATATAAGTTTTTGACTTTGTCAGCCTTTCTCCGTCCTTTGCGCGGCCAAGAGACGTAGAAACGTGAAAAATGTAAACAATAGATGCTTTTTATAATATTTTTTACGATATAAATATTATATATTATGATTGTATAAAAAGCGCGCAAATCGATTGAGAGTTTTATTTATTACATTAGTCCATTATTTTTGTAAATTTAGATGTTGTATATAAGACACAAAAGACTATTATAATTTACTATTTCGACTTAAGTTTTATAGTTGGTAAGGCCGGAATTAGTCTTAAGGATGTATATACCGACAAGAATTACACTTTTGAGCACTATTGTTTTTAGTTTTTGTAAATAAATGTCTATATTTAATGATGAAAATTATTTTGATTTTTTTTTTAATAACTTGCCTTTTCGTGGTTACTCCACTGCCATGCCTTTTCTACAGGATGAAGTCCTGCTTATAGAGAAAGGTTTGTTTACGAATAGAAGGTAAGAAAAACTAAAACACAAATTAAGCTTAAAAGGGGTGTGAGTTGTCTAGTGGCCTGGCAAATTAGAATTCCCCAACTTAGATAATTCGGAGAGCGGTTATTAGGTTAGCGCCACTGGCTTTGATAGTAAATTCAGAAACCTACAATGATGAAATATTGGCACTCTAGACCAAACCAAAATATAAACCAATATGTATGAACTACAAAAATCAACTTGGTAGTTTGCTAGTTGCTCTCTATTGTTATGGGTGTTACCTTACATATAGTCTTCAATGCTGGTTGTCTTCCTACAGCAGTGAGAGTAGGTGGCTCGATATTAGGTACAGGTTATGCTTAATTAAGCTTCAAAAAAAAACGTTCTTCTTATGGAGCAGAACCATAAGGGTGGTACGAGTGGTAGGTACGCCGACTGGAGCTTCATCTCCGAACGAGACAAGAGTTTTGTCAGCCGCTAAATCCTGCCGTAGCAGATAATAGTATATTGTTTCATAAGGAGCGAAAGTGTCACTTTTGGTGAGGGTGTGCAGTTTTGTTGGAGGTCACTGTAGCTCCGAATAAAGCATATTATTTTTTCTTCAAACCTTTGAATTATATGGTAATTAGTACTAATAGACATGTAGACAATCTTACCAGCGGCAGGTAAAGTCTTTTCCTGCCGCCCGTCGCCAGCAGGTAAAGTGACAGCCATCAATGTCAAATCCTCTTTCAATCATCGAAAACGTATGGTAATACCCATAGGTACCAAACATTGCGTTTCGATATTAAATTGCTACTACAATACTTATTCTCATAATAATATACACGTCTCTTAAACGACATGGGGGCGGGAAATCCTCCAGTGTGGCGGAAAGTTATGTTGGAGATTCTCTAAGAAACAAGAAAGATATCGCGAAAAAGATTTTTGACTCTTCAGAAGGACCTTCCAAAGAAATATTTACTTCCACAAGTTTCGAATTAGCTACAAACCAGACGACTGATACTTTTGTCGAAACAGAGACTACCCCAAGATCTCCTGATAGTCGCCAAATACCAACCTATAAAACTTCTTCTGTTCTTGGTGTTACAAGTAGCAATTATATCCAACCTAGCTGTTCATACACAGCAAATAACATTATATCCAATAACAAAAATTCCACTGAAACTTCCATATTATCAAAACAAATTGAAAATTCTAATTTAAGTTCAGGACTGAATCTTCACGGTGCAACAATTTCACACTGTACCTTTAACATCAATTTTTCCTCAACTCATCTTTACCAAACAATAATTAATAATACTAGTACGTAAGTTGTTATATAGTTAATAGGTGCGTTACTATTCCTATTATTATAATTAACATTAATAAAAAATACGTTGATAATTTGTTTTCTTAAAAAATATATATAGGTAATCAAAAATTACAACATTATAGTCCGGCTTATTTCATTTGTCAAAGAAAAAATCAGGTTTACGAAAAATCATTAATATTTTTGAATAGCTTAATTTCATATTTAATATATATCCAATAAATGTAATAAATTTATTTCGCATATCGCATCGCAATGTTCTTGAGCGGCAGTAAAAGACTTTACCTGCCGACGACGAACGGCACTAAAAAAACTAAAACCTTTGTATGATTTATGTAAAACTGGGGTTGATTTTGCTAAAAATTGGTCTAAGGAATGTGAAGATGTATTTCAGTCTAGTAAAAATTGGTTAACATCAGATATAGTACTAACACATTATAACCCAAAATTACCAATATATGTAACATGTGATGCTAGCAGTCGTGGAGTGGGGTGCGTCCTTAGTCATAAGATTGACAATATAGAAAAACCTGTCTTATTTGCTTCTAGCTCATTGTCCAGGGCTGAACACAAGTATAGTAATTTGGAGCGGGAAGCTTTAGCCATAATCTTTGCAGTACAGAAATGTCATAAGTACCTTTACGGTCGTAAATTTATGTTAATAACGGATCACCAACCACTACATTTTATTTTTGGAAAGAATAAGGGTATTCCGACATCGGCAGCAGCAAGAGTTACTCGATGGGCAATACTGTTGTCTGGGTATCAATATGATATATTCAATAAAAGAGGTTCTTTGATAGGAAATGCGGATGGTTTGTCTCGTTTACCCTGTAATGAGGAAACCGGAGTTTCTGATTTTTTGTATTCTTTTAATCTAATAGATCAGGTACCATTGAATTGTGGTGATATTGCAAGAGAAGTAAGTAAGGACTTGGTGCTTTTAAGAGTCAAAGAGAATACAATCTGTGGGTGGCCGCAGCATGTGACTGATGAGAAATTGAAACCTTATTTTAAGAGACGTAATGAGCTTTTGGTTGAGCAGGACTGCATTTTGCTGGGAAACAGGGTTATCATACCTAAAGTTTTGCAAAAAGCTGTGTTAGATCTGTTTCATGAGCAACACAATGGCATTGTTCGCAGCAAGATGCTAATGCGGTCATATTGCTGGTGGCCAGGCATGAATACTGACATTGAAAAATGTGTTTCAACTTGTGAAATATGTCAGCAACATCAGAACTTCACAAGTTCAAGCAATACAGTGTCCTGGCCAAGTGCAGCTTACAATTTTTTTAGAGTGCTTGTGGATTTTTTCTTTAAAAATAAATTCGTTTTTTTAATACTAGTGGATCAGCGATCCAAATGGCTAGAGGTTAAATTAATGTCATCTGGAACTAGCGCAGCAGAAACAATATCAAAACTGAAAGATGTTTTTTCTGTCTTTGGGCTTCTAGCAGAACTGGTATCTGACAATGGCCCGCCGTTTGGTTCTGCTGAATTTTTGAGGTTCTGCCAAGTAAATGGTATTAAACCAATTAAATCTCCGCCATATCATCCACAAAGTAATGGGGCAGCTGAACGGAGCGTTCAAACAGTAAAAAAGGGTTTGGGGAAAGCCTTGTTTGCTGATAAAGGAGAAAAGGTTATTACAGAAAGTGTGATTTTTAATAAATTACAAAGCTTCTTGTTTAACTATAGAATTACACTCTCCACAGCAACAGGAATTTCGCCGGCCGAGAGTGTATTTAAAGTTAAACCTAAAACTAGGTTTGACTTGTTGAAGCCTTCAGTTTACAATAATTCTAAAATAGTTGGTAAAGCGGATGCAGCCCCATGCATATTATTATATAAAGTCAAGGATGAAGTTTTTGTTAAAAATAAGCAAACTAAACTATGGCAAAAGGGGCTAATTATGAAAGTGTTAAGTTTTTGTACTTATTTGGTACAAGTCAATAATAATATTAGATTTGTACATGCAAGTGATTTACGCAGTGGTAAACATATGTGGAACGAGTCTGGCAATAATGACTCAGTGCCTTCAGTGGACCAAGGACCTATAACTATGACACCCGATATAGAGTCTCAGTGTTTTTAAAGAGACGTCAGCACTGAAAATGTCAAGAAAAGTACTTTAGAAATAGATTATAAAGATCATTCAAATGTAAGGGAAACTGACATTGTGCAATCAGGAACGGTGGTCCAAGAGCCAAATTCAGTTTTAAATTCCAATGTTCACTTTGAAAGTCAAGCAGTACCAGTTTCCTCACCCAGACTTCCAGTAGTAACAAGATCTGGAAGGGTAGTTAAATGTCCTTCCAGGTTAGATCTTTAACAACAGGGGGAGAAATGTAGTATCTAGGTTAGTCGATTATGTTAGCCCAGCTCTAGTGAGATGTGGTTTTTGGCGCCTTAATCTGGACTCTTGACAGCGAGGTTGGGAGGTTAGGATTAATGAGAAAATGTTGCTACAAAAGTTCAATAAAGTTCTTGATGTTATTGTGTCCGTATTATTAAAATACAACCTGCCGCCGGGATGACAGTAAGGAAATGAAGTGTTTTACCTTCGTCTGTTGTGTCAAATAAAGTAGCAATTTAATGACGTTTGGAGAAAAACTGTTTTGTTGCAGGCAAGGTAGAAAACCAAAAAAAAAACAACACAAACAGTAATACATGGAACAGTAATACGGGTCCTAAATCCGCCGAAACCTAAGGGCGATGAAAAGATAGAACCCTAGTCCTTGGCTGAGTATCTTCGTCGAAGTTCACGAGAAGAAAAAAACATGAAACACACCGGTGCCACGAGGAAAGATGGGAGGAAGTAACGTGTCACATGGCACATTAGAGTAATCAATTAACAGCGACATTACACATGACCCAAGCTCAGCAGATGAAACGAATTGAAGATAAATACTTAATAACTAAAGTTAAAATTAGCAAAAGTACTAAGCAAATCAGGACTGGACCGACCCCATAAATCAGACACGAAACAAGTCAGGAGAAGGAATAGAAATTAATAATTTCGTCACTCAACGTCAAACAGGTGAATTGAAAGTGTCTTCAGGATGAAGTCCTTAATAAAGAAGAAAGGTCTATGAAAAAAAAAAAGGAAAAAGTGAAAGCAAAACAAGTTTAGTAAGGGGGTGTGAGTTGTCTAGTGACCTGGCAAATTAAGCCCCAGCTCAGATAATTCGGAGAGTGGGGTATGTTAAGGCCACTGGCTAAACGCCTCCATTTTGTCCTTAAAGGGTTGCAAATTGTCTGGAGTTGCGTTTGCTATTATCTTTTCAGTCTTCTTCTCACATTCTGGCGAAAAAAATAATATTAAACCCTTGGTAATAATAGTTATTATCCCAAATCTCACTCACCGGTTAGCTTAGATTTTAAGGCAGTAAGCTCAGCTTTCGTTGCGTCGAAGTCCAGGGCCATGGTCCTTCGAACGTCTCTGGGCTCGGGAACGGGCAAAGGGAGAGGCCTATTGTTGTTCTCCACTTTTAGCTTTTGAGCATAAGTGCTTACGACAAAATGCAAAAGCGTGACGCCCGCTTGACTGCCCTTGACGTCCTTGAGCTTGGGCATGACATCCAGACCAAAGCCGTCGGCTTGACCGCGGGTCACGTTGCCTCCGTTCATGTAATTACCTTAACAAAAGATTTAGTAATAAAAAAAAATAAAGTGTGACGTAAGGAAACTTACTAGTCCTAAAACTCTCTTCAAGTCTGGGCTTTTAGTGAGGAATTTGCAGGTGCTTTGGAAGTTATCCAGAGTATGGTTGATTGTCGTTATGGCGTCTTCGAACTCCACCTATAAGCCAAAAAAAGGAATTAGTGTCATCAAAGGGTGACACTTTTCTTCATTGTAATGCTGACACACTTAATGCCGAAATTGGGCATTTTAAAAAGATTGTTGAGTCCTTTTCTGCAAGGAGCAACCACGGACCAGATTGTTTTTCCCTTGTTCAAAATTGTTAAACTTCTGGACCGTTTTGAGACACAGTGTGTCATGTAATAACCTGAACTAATTTAAATTGGTGACTGGATAAATTACCTGGAAAGTCAGACATGCAATTCGTTCCGCAAAATTAGCGATTTGCGACAAATCATGCAAGAACTGCTCTGGCTTATCCAATGGCACGTCGGGTCGTGATTTAAGGTGCTCGTTGATGAGTTCCAGTTCTTCGGGAGTCGCTCTCTGCAGTCGAGAAAAAACCATTTGCACAACGTTGTTTAAGTCTAGTTCAAATTCAAATTCAAATTTTATTTGACTACGTTTCGTACAGAAAATACAATTGTAGCAGGTCACTTCAATGTTACATATAACGGATACATAAAATACAACAAAAACAAATTACAATAACGTATAACGTATTTTGTTGCAGGCAGTCAACATTGTGTACGAAAATCTTATCCTATTGGTTTCTCATGTACATCTTATACTCCTCAACAGAATAAAATGCATTCTCAGTAAGTAATTTCTTTGTCACAGCTTTAAATCTATTCAAATCTAATGACTTAATATTAGGTTTTAAAATGTTGTATAACTCAAAATCCAGAGAACTCCTTCTGGATACTTCTAACCGAAACCTGGGAGGTCTAAAAAGACAAGCCGATCTTGTACAATAGTCATGAAAATATGCGTTTGTCCGATGAGTATGCCGGCTCTTATGAACCTCAAGCAGCTGCTGAAAGACATACAAAGACGGTAAAGTCAATATTTTAAAAGTTCCTTAAAAAACGGTTTGCAATGTTCTCTATAAGCTGTTCGAACAATAGTTCTAACTGCTTTTCTAAACAACTCAATAGCACAAGAGACCCTACCCTACCCCACAGGAGCGTTCCATATGATATATAAGAGTTAAAGAGAGCGTAATAGATGGTCACCAAAGTACTCCTATCAAGCACACAACGCAATCTCCTAATAGTAAATTTTGCCGTGGCCAACTTACTGGCCACGTGTGATATATGGGGACCATAACTGAGCCCACTGTCGACGGTTATACCCAAGATGTTCACCGTAGTATCGCTCCTTACTTGTGGTTTAGTAGAAAATACCATATTCTGGGTCTTGTTTAAATTAAGTTTTAAATTATTCTGAGTGAACCAGGTATTGGCAGAGTTGACCAAAAGTGCCTGTTCCTCTTCGAAGCTGTCCACATTTCTTGCATTACAACCCAGAGATGTATCATCGCAGTAACAAAAGCAGTCGAAAGACTCAATATACTGAAACAAGTCATTCATATAGACAACAAATAGGAAAGGACCCAATATGGACCCCTGCGGTACACCCGTGTCTATAGGAAGGGTGGTCGAAATTTCAGCCTCAACCATCACCTTCTGTTTTCTAGCCGTCAAATAGGATTCCATCAGTTTGAGACTCTTACCCTTAATGCCATATTTTGCAAGTTTTCTTTTTAATAGTTGATGTGATATACAATCTAAAAATCAAAAAGCTTTGCTCAGGTCGCACAATGTCAAACCAACCACATTACCCTTCTCCAGTTCTCCGATCACCATCTGAATGACCTTAGAGATGGCTTGAACTGCTGATTTTCCTTGTCGGAAGCCAAATTGGTTCGCATTTAAAATATTCTCACGGACAAAGTAACAATCGAGCTGATTCTTTAATATTATTTCAAATATCTTTCCAAATATTGGTACAATAGACACTGGTCTATAGTTTTTCCGTAACCTTGGATCTCCCTTTTTAAAGAGAGGAACCACTCTACTAAGTTTCCACAAGTCAGAAAAGACCCCTTCACTTATAGAATTGTCAGAGGCACCACCAACTGCAACGTTGATATAACAATTCTTTTACTATTTTTGCGTTGGTGTCATAAACATCAAAATATCCAGTACTTTTCAAAGCATATATTGCCTCGTGAACATCCTTATCAGCAATAGGCTGAAATCTAAAAGAGCCGGCTGCTTCCGGGATAGAATCAATCATGGCGTTCTGCATATTTACATCTACGTGTAGCAATTGTAAAGATTGCTGTGCGACTCTTGAAAAGTAATAATTGAAGGCATCAGGCGAAATTTTCCCATATTTATTATCCATTGAAAGGTTTCCTTGCTCATAATTCACAAGAGTCCATATATTCTTGGTTCTTCGATTAGATGTTCCAATAAAAGTGCAATATGCTTGTCTCTTTGCCGTCTTAATATTTCGTCTATAGACCTTCAGCAGGTTTGTATACAGACTCATATAAGACTCTTCCCGGGTAGAGTCCCTAAGAAGTTTAACCGTCGACAGCAACTGTCTTTGATTCTTGAGATCATCGTTAAACCACTTAACTGGTGGTCTACCACCATGAACATTTTTCAAAGGGAATATCTTTTGAATCAAATTTTGACAGTTAAATGTTAAAAAGTTAGCCATATGCTCAACATTCTCCGATAAGAGAAAAGGCGACCAATCTAGGTCCTCCAAAGCAGTTTTTAGCATCCCAAGACCCTCCACGCTCAACTTTCTATATTTTTTCAACATAGACACACTGGACATATTCACACTTACCTGAATTACTTGGCCATAGTGATCCGATTGACCAGGATAACAAACTCTGCTATAATAATTAGACTTTTGTAAATTTGTTAAAATATTATCAATACAGGAACTAGAACCATTTTGTACTCTTGTGTATTCAGAAATGGTGGCCTCTATCCCATAGCTGTGTACAATATTGCTCAACCTTCTAATGGCCTCGCCGTTGCCCAGAAAATCAATATTAAAATCACCCAAGATTAAAACTCTCTAACAGTTTGCCAATACATCAAACAGCAAACAATCCAGCATTTCTAAGAATATGTCCCTACAGCCCATCGAACTTGAACGATAAAGTGTTAAAATTAAAATTTTTGATGGTAAAATTTCTATTGCACGAAATTCAGCATGCAGCTCCCGGCAATATTTATCAACATTTACGACCTTAAAACTCAACTCCTGTCTAACAAAGATACAAACACCACCCCTATCATAAGCTTTTCTACAAAATGAAGCGGCTAGCTTAAAATTACAAACATTAACACAGTTTAAAATATTTTGCTTGCACCAATGCTCACTAATACATAAAATATCCAAGTTTTCCTCATCAGCATAAATTGATAAATCGTCAATTTTATTTGTCAAACATTGAATATTCCTATGGAAGATACTGCCCACACTCCCGTCTTCCAGAAGTGGGCCTCTTAGCGTTCTTCTTGCTGGCTTTTTCTTAAGTGAAAAAACTTATTAATTTTTACTCCCATTGGCCATATTGTTGGATCCATAAATCGGTCTCTGTTACTTTCATTTACCCCCACTTTAAATGATGAGTATTCCTCTGGATGCCTTGAAGGCAACAAGTCACATGTCACTTCCGGAAAGTCTCCCTTCAGACAATTTTCTAATTGGTCCTTGGAAACAGAAGGATCCAATCTGAAGACATGAAAATAAAACAAAGAAGGCGCTGCTTTTAGCTTGTTATTAGTGCCAGTTCCCACCAGAGTGTGATGCTTTTTAGCTGCGCGCTTTTGGGTTGTTTGAATTCTCCAGTTGTCATTGTTTAAATTCTTATCAGCGGCAGCAAGCCCGTTCATAACACCATCATTCTCATTGGTCCTCGCTTCATTGGGAAAATCAGTGCGATCAATATTGCGGGATATTTGCGATGGTCGCGCTGCAGCCTTCAATAGAGCGTTTATCACTATGCTGACCGGGGTCATCGGCCTTCATCTTACTGGTGAAGCCCTGCGACGCCAGCCTTCCAAGTGCGGAGTCCGAGCCACCGGTATCGAGCCCCCTTTTTGGTATTGTTGTTTGTTTTGATTTGTCACTAGATTTAACCTCAACTTGAAGAGTCTCTCGCAACACGTTTACAACTTTATCCAAAGAGTTGATAGTTAATTGTTGTTGTTCATTAAGTCTTCTAAGAAAACCTAATTCGCTAGTGGCCAGTTTCAATTCGTACTTGCCCTCAATACATGCTAATCTACGGCATACCTGTGGGATTTCGTCCGTATCTACTACCGTAGCAATCGAATCGTCCAGACTGTCCTCCTCCATTTCTTCGGTTCTCCACTTCTCCTCCAGGTATCTCAACACGCTGTCACTCAGCAACACTCCAACAGGAGCCTTTGCGTTAATAATTAAATATAAGAGACTTTCTTTATTAAGCTTTTTTAGAGCACTCTCTACTTATCCAACTATATCACTACCCGCCATATTGGATCCATTCGAGTTCCATCCATTCCAGTTCGGTTTTCAATGTGACATCTCTTTATGTTGTTACGATCGCAGCAACGCCGCATGGGAGGCGGGGCAACGCATGGGAGCGTGTTGGTTGGTGGAGCTTCGCGACCTATCCGCGCTGCGTCATGGCTGACACGAGTGATTTATTGCTCGTCTGGCTTAATCTAGAAGGCAGTTGTTTACAACCGTTTTTTTTATATGAGATTATTCAAGAATTCTTATAAAGAACTTTCTAGGTTTTTCTGTAATTTTAGGATTGTATATAAAAGGCGCATAGAGCGCCCGAGTAAGAGTAGTCGTATTTTAATCGAGCTATAAGTAAGCTAAAGTTACAAAGCGATAATAGAAGGCTATAAAGTGTTAAGTACTGAGTTATTTAGTAGTCGTGTGTATTTGTGGAGTTAATAAATAGTGTTTTCGTATTAAATCGTTACACTGGAATTATTGAACCCCGAGTTCGCAACAATTGGTGTCAGAAGTGGGATTCCAGTGGGAATTTGAGGACTAGTATTGCTGAACTGTAAGTGAGTGCTTCATTGCCGGACATTACGTGTTTATGCCAGTGACCAGAAGCCAGCATCAAGCGATGGAGGATCAACTTGCCGCCCTGCTGTCCCTTATGCAACAACAGAAAGAAGAGCAGGAAAAACGTTATAAAGAACAAAAAGAAGAACAGGAAAAACGTGATCAAATACAGGAGCGACGTTATCAAGAACAAAAGGAAGAACAGAAACGGTTTAAAGAAGAATTAGTGAACCATCTCGCAGCTAGGGAGCAACAATTGGAAGAAAGAATAATGCAGTCCGTTAACGAATCCGTTAACGGCGTTAACGAAGGACTCGAAGCTGTAAACCAGAGGGTTCTCGAGCTAGAAAAGAAATTCCAGGAACAACTTGAGGACGACACCGTGTCTACAGAGAGTTTTAGCACAGCCAACGCTAAAATTAAGCCTCCTGATTATGACGGTACTACGGCCTGGGAAATTTATAAAACTCAGTTTGAGGCAGCTGCAAAAGCTAATGGTTGGTCCGAGCCCCAGAAAGCTACATCATTAGTGGTAGCACTTCGTGGAAAAGCGGCTGAGTTACTCCAATCTCTGTCGGCAGCGGATCAAAGTAATTATGCGGCTTTAGTACACGCTCTGCAACTACGATTTGGGAATGAGCACAAAGAAACCGTGTTCCAGGCCCAGCTGAGGATGAGACATCAAAAGTCAGGTGAATCCTTACAAGAATTTGAGGCGGACATAGACAGACTCATTCACCTGGCATATCCATCGGCCCCTGAATCTTTTCAAATGCAATTTGCCGCCGAAAGGTTCATTGAGGGAGTTCGCGATAGTGACATGAGATACCACTTACGTCTAGTAAGGCCCAAGGATATCAGCGAGGCACTAGTTCGGGCCCTGGAATTCGAGGCGTCACGAGTGTCATCTAGTTCAGCTCCGCGTGTAAGAATGGCAACTTGCAATGAAGAGGAGAATACGTCTATGGCTGAATCCATGGCCAGTTTACATAAAGCGATGAAGGATATGGCAGTCAATATACAAGCCCTATTGGGAAGGACCCCTCGATCAACAGACAATCGGGGCATAAAATGTTTTAACTGCGGCAGACTGGGTCACATCAAGAGTAACTGCCGTAATAGGGCAAGAAGTCCGTCGCCGTCGTCTAGAAGACCAAGCGGCGACCAAGGCCGCCCTAGGTCCCAGGAAAACTAATTCCGGTCAATGCAAGGGGGCAATTGACCGGGGCCGCTAAGACCCCCAGGATCTTTAAAGTCAATAATTTGGGTGGCAAAAGTCTCACAGTGGCCGGACGCATTAAGGAACAGAAGGTCCAGATTACCATCGATACAGGAGCAGATGTGGCCAGATAAGCTTGTCGGATATACCATACAACCATTGCCCAACCCTATTATGTTAAAATCAGTCACTGGAGAGTCTTGCCCTATAGACGGAGAAGCCGATGTCACCATCATTATTGGAGAAAGACTCGAAGTTCGGCATAAAATGTTGGTTGCCAGGATCAAAGACGAGTTTATTTTGGGAATGGATCTCATCAGGAAACATGGATTCTCCTATGATCATAAACGGAATATTCTTACATTTGGAGATGAGGAGTTCGCATTAACCAATGGAAATGTGGAAACTACTGTCCGCCTACTGGTGGTAGAAGATGTGAAAATTCCTCCAAATTCAGAACAAATTATCACAGTGACCTCTGAAAATGATCCTGGGTGGTCCATAGTGTTATAGAACCTAACCTGGATTTGACGACTGAAATCATGGTAGCACGAACTTTGACCGACACGAAGAAGACTATGCCAGTACGAGTTGCAAATATTGGAGAAAAGACCATCAAGCTCAAAGAAGGAACAGTTCTTGCCAATTATGAGCCTGTGCAATGGGTATGCAATTGTGTCGAAGCAGAGACATCCAAAGTTAAATCTTCTAACCAAGCTTCTCCAGAGGTTATTGATGCTTTTAAACGACATTGGAGTCATCTGTCAAGGGAACAACTTCAATCTGCCATAAAATTTGCTATGGATGAATCTGACATGTTTAACTTCAAGAGCAACGACAGTCAAACTGATTTAGTTGTCCATAAGATCAACACAGGAGATGCCCAGCCAATACGACAACACCCACGAAGGGTCCCTCTGGCTAAACAACAAGAAGTTAACAGTTTGCTGAATGAAATGTTAAAGGAGGGCGTCATAGAAGAATCATCTAGTCCATGGTCGTCGCCTGTGGTTCTTGTTAAGAAGAAAGATGGTTCAACGCGGTTCTGTGTTGACTACAGGAAACTTAATGATGTGACCAAGAAAGACAGCTACCCATTGCCACGTATAGATGACACCTTAGCAACTTTATCGGGATCGAAGTGGTTTTCCACTCTAGATTTAAAAAGTGGGTACTGGCAAGTAAAGATTGCTCCCGAAGACAAAGAAAAGACTGCATTTTCTACTGGTTCTGGACTATACCAATTCACTGTTATGCCTTTTGGATTGTGCAATGCTCCATCAACTTTCGAGCGACTAATGGAACTTGTCTTGAGGGGGCTGACTTGGAAAACTTGCCTGGTATACTTAGATGACATAATTGTCATGGGACGTGATTTCGACGAGCATTTGAAGAATTTAAGAGAAATCGTCAACAAGTTACGGAATGCTCACCTGAAGTTAAACTACAAGAAATGCAGCCTGTTCCAAAAGCAAGTCGAGTACTTGGGGCATACTATCTCAGAACAAGGCATTAAAACTAGCCAAAGTAAAATATCTGCCATTAAAGATTGGCCAGTTCCCCGAGACAAACACGAAGTAAGGAGCTTTTTGGGACTATGTACTTACTATAGGAGATTTGTAGAGGGATTTGCCGACATCGCAAAACCGCTGCACAAATTAACGGAAAAGAAAACACCTTTCTTGTGGAACCACGATTGCAGTCAGGCGTTTGCAAGGCTTAAAGCTGCCCTCTGTTCTAGTCCAATCTTGGCTTACCCTATAAAAGACGGACTCTTTATTTTGGACACGGATGCAAGTAACTGTGGTCTAGGTGCAGTACTCTCTCAAAGACAAAATGGGCAAGAGAAGGTCATTGAGTACTACAGTAAGACTTTAAGTAAGCCAGAAAGGAACTATTGCGTCACTAGAAAGGAGCTGTTGGCCATCGTTAAAGCAGTCGAACATTACCATCGCTACTTATATGGAAAAAGGTTCCTGATTAGGACTGACCACGGAGCCTTGAAATGGTTATTGCAGATGAAAAACTCTGAAGGCCAAATAGCCAGATGGATAGAGCGCCTGCAGCAGTACGATTTCCAAATTGAACATCGACCAGGGAGGTCTCATGGAAATGCCGATGCATTGTCTAGACGGCCGTGTAAAGAAGATTGTCGGCATTGTCAAAGAACAGAGCAGCGTGAGGGATTTGCTTCTGTAAGAAGAACGTCGTTAGAAATAAACGATGGCTGGACCGCACAAGCGCTTCGAGACGAACAAATGAATGATCCAGATATTGGACCCATACTCTTGGCAAAGACTGACGACAAGAGACCGGAGTGGCAAGAAGTTGCTGGTAAAAGTCCAAACCTGAAGGCGCTATGGGCCCAGTGGCACTCTCTTAAAATAGAAAATGGACTACTGAAGAGAGCGTGGGAGAGTCCGGATGGCAAGTCCGTAGTCAGTCAATTGGTTGTTCCTGATAGCAGAAAATCAGATGTACTAAAGGAAATGCACGACGGAACCAGCGGAGGTCATTTTGGGGTCAATAAAACCTTGGCCAAAATTAAAGAGAGGTTCTACTGGGTGAATTATCATGAAGACGTCGAGTCTTGGTGCCGCAAGTGCGAAGTTTGTTGTGCCACAAAAGGACCTCGAACAAGATCACGCGGCCGAATGGTGCAGTACACTGTAGGTGCTCCATTCGAGAGGGTAGCAATTGATGTCGCGGGACCGTTTCCTCAGACTGAGTCGGGAAATAAATACATCTTGGTCGCCATGGACTACTTTACTAAATGGCCTGAAGCATACGCCCTGCCTAATCAAGAAGCAACGACTGTGGCAACGGTGCTAGTAAATGAAATGTTCTGCAGGTTTGGAGTCCCTCTCGAACTTCATTCTGATCAGGGCCGAAATTTTGAATCGGCTGTTTTCCAGAAGGTCATGGAACTTCTCGGAATTCGCAAGACCAGGACAACTCCTTTGCATCCACAGTCGGATGGGATGGTAGAGAGATTTAATCGGACCATGGAACATTACCTGTCTAAAATGGTGGCAGATCATCAGCGTGATTGGGACCAACATCTACCTCTCATGTTGATGGCATATCGAGGCTCTACGCATGAAGCCACTGGTTATACTCCGGCCAAAGTGATGTTCGGAAGGGAAATGAGGCTTCCTGCAGATTTGATGTATGGAACACCAGAAAAAGAGTCGCTCAGCTCTGAGAATTTTGTGGAGGAGCTTAAGGAGAGGCTGAACAATGTTCATGAGCAAGTCAGGAATAAACTGCGGATATCCAGTGATCGAGCCAAAGCAAGATATGACTTACTAGCTAACTCCCGCGGCTTCCAGGATGGTGATTTGGTGTGGCTATACAATCCGAGGCGAAAGGTGGGGAAGTCGCCCAAACTTAGCCAAAATTGGGAAGGACCTTATACAATTATAAAGAAGATTAATGATGTGGTGTATAGGATCCAGCGGACCCCTAGGTCAAAGATGAAGGTCGTTCATTTGGATCGATTAGCACGATACCATGGAACTCTATCTGTTCGGGACGAACAGACTTAGGAGGAGGGCAATGTTACGATCGCAGCAACGCCGCATGGGAGGCGGGGCAACGCATGGGAGCGTGTTGGTTGGTGGAGCTTCGCGACCTATCCGCGCTGCGTCATGGCTGACACGAGTGATTTATTGCTCGTCTGGCTTAATCTAGAAGGCAGTTGTTTACAACCGTTTTTTTTATATGAGATTATTCAAGAATTCTTATAAAGAACTTTCTAGGTTTTTCTGTAATTTTAGGATTGTATATAAAAGGCGCATAGAGCGCCCGAGTAAGAGTAGTCGTATTTTAATCGAGCTATAAGTAAGCTAAAGTTACAAAGCGATAATAGAAGGCTATAAAGTGTTAAGTACTGAGTTATTTAGTAGTCGTGTGTATTTGTGGAGTTAATAAATAGTGTTTTCGTATTAAATCGTTACACTGGAATTATTGAACCCCGAGTTCGCAACAATGTGATTTCCAAAACAAAGCTTAACCTAAACCTGAATTAAATAATGTCGGTGCAAATGATGGTATCCTTGATCATAGACTGTTATTAGCGAGCTCTAACTTTTAATTAAAAACTTTTTTTTTAATAAAAACTGTATAACAGGCGCAGTCAAAGCAGAGCACACCAAGACACCAAGACGGTGATCTACCAAGATAGCTCACCAAATCTCAATGACCAAAATGTGGTCACACCAAATGGCTGATAAAGCAAACGACTCACCAATTCATAAATTTGCTGGAGAGCCTCCAGACTCACTACCGACGTGTCGAAACTATAAATTGCGTTTTCGATTTCGTTGAAGTCCAGCCTCAAGCTGTGAGCCAGAATGCCGACGCTCTGTGACCTCTTGCTGTCCAGCAAGTTGACCACTTCAACTTTCGGCTTCACTTCTTGTTTCTTTGTAGGAACTCGGTTGATCACCTGATGAAGATAATGACAAGACTTACACATATAAATACAACCATTTTCAGTCTCTACCTGTCTGGAGAAGAGCTTGGTAAAGTCCTCTTGCACTATATCGATGGGTAGTTCTTCGATTTCGTCCCAAAGAGCGTGAGCATCTTCAGTGGGCCCGGCGGCTTGAGCGACAAGTATCCTGGTCCAGTAGAGGGGTTTCATGGGAACAGGAGGGTTTATAGAGGCCTTTTTCAGTGCTGAAAAAAATTCTATACCTTTGGTTATCCTCATGGTTATCTCTTTTAAAGCGGTGATAAGGGCATAATAAGTTATATTCAGAGGGTTGCATCATTACCACAGTTCCATGCTTTGCTTGTTAGGGACCGAGTTTATATTGCATTTCACTAAATAAGACACTCTATATATAAATATGGGATATACATAAGAATTTTTGTTTATGTAAATAATGTCTTAAGCCACCAAGGTGCATCTGTTGGTTGGTAGCAGGAAGTAAAGTTCAATATTCTTAGATCTATTTGATGACTGATGTGCGCAATATATTAGAATCTCGTCAAGTTTTGTTTGGATATTAATGTTCCATGTCTATTACCACAAATAGACGTCTATTGTCATAAAAAATGCAACTCAAAATTACACACAAAAAGTGACACAAAGAATTGTTCAACAGAAATTTATTATACATATTTATAAGTAACGCACAAGGTACAAATGATAAAATAAAATAAATAAAAACTTTATTAAAAACCAGTAACGTTATTGTTAATTAAAGCGTATCGTGGCTGCTCTCTGTACTTTTTCCGACGTTGGCCATCAGCCGAGCCTTCGTCTTCAAGTACCTAGCCTTAGTTGCATCATTTCCCATGATTTTCGAAGAGTTGCTCTTTCGGTGCTCTTGCCTCTTCAACTCTTGAGCCCTAAATTGAAAAAAAGAGGAGTAATTCTGTGGACTTAAACACTTTCAAAAAAAATCACTTTTCTAGTTGTATCCTAATAATCTCCTTCTTAAAAATATCCTTGAAATCCACGCAAAAGGGCAGCCACAGCTCGAAGAATCCAGCTGGAGCAAAGGTTTCCAACGTTCCCTTCTTAGGTTTAAACAGAAATAACTTCATTGTCTTGATGAATAGTTTGTGGCACTCCTCCAAGTTTTGACACTCTGTCTCTTGCTGTAGACGAGATTTTTCCAAAAACGCCTCCATTTTGTCCTTAAAGGGTTGCAAATTGTCTGGAGTTGCGTTTGCTATTATCTTTTCAGTCTTTTTCTCACATTCTGGTAAAAAAATAATATTAAACCCTTGGTAATAATAGTTATTATCCCAAATCTCACTCACCGGTTAGCTTAGACTTTAACGCAATAAGCTCAGCCTTCGTTGCGTCGAAGTCCAGGGCCATGGCCCTTCGAACGTCTCCGGGCTCGGGAACGGGCAAAGGGAGAGGCCTGTTGTTGTTCTCCACTTTTAGCTTTTGAGCATAAGTGCTTACGACAAAATGCAATAGCGTGACCCCAGCTTGGCTGCCCTTGACGTCCTTGAGCTTGGGCAAGACATCCAGACCAAAGCCGTCGGCTTGACCGCGGGTCACGTTGCCTCCGTTCATGTAATTACCCAGGGTGAGGACCTTAACAAGACATTTAGTAATAAAAAAAATAAAGTGTGAGGTAAGATAACTTACTAGTCCTAAAACTCGCTTCAATTCTGGGCTTTTAGTGAGGAATTCGCAGGTGCTTTGGAAGTTATCCAAAGTATGGTTGATTGTCGTTATGGCGTCTTCGAACTCCACCTATAAGCAAAAAAAAAAGAAATTAGTGCCATCAAAGGGTGACATTTTTCTTCGTTGTGATGCTGACACACTTAATGCCCAAATTGGCCATTTTCAAAAGATTGTTGAGTCCTATTCTGCAAGGAGCAATGGACCAAATTGTTTTTTTCTTCTCCAAAATTGTTAAACTTCTGGACCGTTTTGAGACATGTAATAACCTGAACTAATTTAAATTGGTGACTAAACAACTTACCTGAAAAGTCAGACATGCAATTCGTTCCGCAAAATTAGCGATTTGCGACAAATCATGCAAGAACTGCTCTGGCTTATCCAATGGCACGTCGGGTCGTGATTTAAGGTGTTCGTTGATGAGTTCCAGTTCTTCGGGAGTCGCTCTCTGAAGTCGAGAAAAAACGTCAATAAATCACCATCTGCACACCTTTGTTTAAGTTTAATTTAATTCTGTTTTCAATGTTTCTGTTTCAGTCTAGTTCGGTTTCAATCACACCTTTTAATGTGATTTCCAAAATAAAGCTTAACTTAAACCTGAACTAAATAATGTCGGGGCAAATGATGGTCCTTGATCATAGACTGTTATTAGCGGGTTCTAACTTTGAATTAAAAACTTTCAAAAAATATTTTTGTAATAAAAACTGTATAACTGGCGCAGTCGGTAGGATCCTTGACGACATGGTGAGCTCACCAGGATACCAGGACGGTGACCCACCAAGACAGCTCACCAAATCTCAGTGACCAAAATGTGTTTCATCAAGTAGCTGATACAGCAAAGGACTCACCAATTCATAAATTTGCTGGAGAGCTTCCAGACTCACTACCGACGTGTCGAAACTGTAAATTGCGTTTTCGATTTCGTTGAAGTCCAGCCTTAAGCTGTGAGCCAGAATGCCGACGCTCTGTGACCTCTTGCTGTCCAGCAACTTGACCACTTCAACTTTCGGCTTCACTTCTTGTTTCTTTGTAGGAACTCGGTTGATCACCTGATGAATATGATGACAAAGCTTACATATATAAATACAACTATTTTCAACCTCTACCTGTCTGGAGAAGAGCTTGGTAAAGTCCTCTTGCACTATATCGATGGGTAGTTCTTCGATTTCGTCCCAAAGGGCGGGAGCATCTTCAGCGGGCCTGGCGGCTTGAGCGACAAGTATCCTGGTCCAGTAGAGGGGCTTCATGGGAACCGGAGGATTTATAGGGGCCTTTTTCAGTGCTGAAAGAAAATCTATACCATTAGCTGGTCCTCATGGTTTCCTCTGTTAAAGCGGTGATAAGGGCATAAGTTATTTTCACAGGGTTGCATTACTTCGTTTCCATCATTACCACAGATCCATGCTTTGTTTGTTAGGTACTGAGTT